>JAQFZT010002330.1:0-11943 GCA_034696325.1 Camisiidae sp. | reverse complement strand
GGGCCACTTCTAAATCAAAAGTATTTCTTACACTTTATTGTGTTAACGTATGCTATGATTTGAATTTTTACAATACTTATAATTTTGGTTTATTTTGTATGAAAATTATATTAGTGATGAAAAGGTGTAAAAATGAAGACATTCCATTCTGACCACATTCTAGGGTAGGGATCGGCTAATTATTTGACTTAAAGGGACAGAAAAGGCCGCAGTAGTTCTGATGACGGAGTTTACAAAATTCAAAGGATAACATAAGGTATTTATTTCTTATGATTTTCCCCTCTCAAGAAAGGCGAAGGAGAACTAAGCATTATTGTTATGGAAAAGTTGGTTAATTCCGAGATAGTGTCATCATTGAGTCACTAAACTCTTTGATTCACTCTTTTTTGAGTTTTTTGAGTTTGAGTTTTCAATGCAAAAGTTGATCAAAAAACTAATGTCTTTGAATGGTAAACACGATTACATATACACACGATTATACACTGCATATAAAAACTTATTTTTGAATTAACTTAACATTATTTATGTAAAACAGTTACACATTTTTGGCGCTAAATATTTGTCACATTTTATTCAATACAAACTAAATATTTAATTAATTGAGTTTGAAATCTATATTTGAATTAATATTAATTGAGAAATGAATTCAACCACTTTTGAGGAGCTTTTGAAACATTTCTCGAATAAAATAGAAATGATTCACGAATTGATACCTTTGGCTAAACTCTACAGCAATGGTTCAAATGATACAAATGAATGGACACGTAATGCAGTCGTTGCTCAACGTCTTCAACAATTTAACAATTCAGATACTAATCAATTGACTCATAATAAACCTGATTTGAGAGCTCTTTCAGAAATGACAATTGAAATGAAAGTAATGGTCGAAGAAATGAAATCATTGTTAAAACAACAAAAAGAGGAATTAATGGATCAAAACATGAAATGTGAAAATGATTTGCGATTAATTACAAGACATTATGAACACATCAATGCAAATATTCCAACATTTTTACAAAGAAATAATGATCTTAAGAGTGAGTTTTTATTTGATATAATTTTTGAATTAAATTATGTTTTGAATTGAAGGCAAATCAAGCAAAACAACTAACGAAACAACCATTGAATTAACGAAGAGTCGAACCCTTCCTAATAAGACTCAAGTCTCGAAACCCACTGCAAAGGCATCCCAAAAGCCAGTCATAAAGTCTAATAAAACTAATACTAATGTTATGTCGAAGTCATCGCAAGACATAAAAGTTGGCGTTAAGAGTGTTAAGAAAAAAGGAAACGCAGGAAATAATTGGAAAATTCCAACCGTTTCTTTCATTACTACCGAAGAGTTTTCCTCAATTCCGAAGTATTGATTATAAATGATTGAATTAATGAATATTGAATTGAATATCTATTTAAGTTATATGTTGGGTCGACTCACTTATGATGTTATCAATAGAGCGATCGGAGACTTCAATCGTACCATTAGTGCTAAATATAAATTGATTTCAAACTATTCAACTAAATCTTCTGATGAGGAAATTAGAAGATATACTAATTTCAAAGAACAGGAAAATAGCGAAACTGATGGTAAAGTTCTTTTTCAATAAAAGTCTGCAATTAAAAGTAAATTTATTTTTAGGACAATTTTTCTGTACAATAAATGATTTGAAAGAATTGAGTGATTTGAAGGTCGATAACACGATCCGTAAGATATTGACGTGTTTACGACACTGCAAAAGAATTAAAGAAATTCGTGGAAATCCTCCAAAACTCATTAGGTATGCGGTTATTGATAACTCGGTCAACACTCAAAATCAAAGCTATTGAACAACTTTTTATTTTAATCTTAATTTGATTTGAATTTGCTTTATGTTATTATTTGAAATATTTTTGCATTAAAGTTACTGAAGAATGTTTTCTAACTCTTAAAAGTTTTTTGTAAAACATTAATTGTAAAAATATAACTGAAGACTGAATGTAATGATAGTCTGACCCCCAATTAAATCGCGCCACTATTTTATGAAAGCTTTCAAAAAGCATTTTTAACTTAAATAAAAAAACTTCACATGTGTTTCAATTTTTTGCGTTTTTCATAATTATCTATCTTTTTATTTGAATTTATTTCGATATTTATTTATTAATTGAAAATTATTATAATTTATTTTCAATGTGTTATCAATTGAAATCTCATTTGCAAAATATTAGTTGATTTCAAGTTGATTTGATTTGGATTTAAATAATCAATAAATTGATTATATTTTTAAGTTTGTGTTTCAATTGATTGATCCAAATAATGGCGAATGAATTCAATCAGATTTTAACCAATTTATTGAATACAGACAATGAGTTTCGAACTAAAGCAGAGGTTCGTTAAGTTTTATCTATTGATATATTTAATAGATTTTGACATTACATTTTTTAACATATTGTATATTAAATAATATTAACAATTGATTTAAGGAATTATATGAAACCATAAGTCCTGCAGAAAGAGCTCAATATTTATTACAGGCAGTAATCGATGACTCAAAAGAAGAAGAGGTATTCATATTCATAAAAGTTTTTATTGAAACAAATAATTAAACCAATTGTATGATGAATAGGTACGACAATTGTCTGCTGTATTACTTCGAAGACTAATATTTAGCAGTTTTAATGAGATCGTGAAGAATGTGTCACCTCTTGTTATAGAACAAATGAAAAGTGAGCTCTTATTACTCATGCAAAAAGATATAACTAATGCTTTACGAAGAAAAGTATGCGATATTGCGGCCGAACTCGCGAAGAATTGCATCGGTATTGATGTCAACTTTATTTTTCTGTAAATTTTAACTTATTTTCACTGATATGTTTTAAAAACTTATTCAGACGAAGACGGAAACAATCAGTGGCCAACAATTCTAAGTTTTCTATTTGATTCGGCGAATTCCAATAGTTTCCAATTGAAAGAATGCGCTCTTTTAATGTTTGCGTGAGTTTTGACGAATAGTTTTGTTGAGTGAGTCACTAAATACAGTATTTTTATTGAATTTGATCAACAGATCAGTTCCGGGTATATTTGGAAACGAGCAAAACAAATATCTGGATGTGATAAAGCAAATGCTTATTCATTACTTATGTGATAATTCAACTAATGATGTGATTAAATGAAATAAAATTGTTGTCTTTATCTAATTATTATAAAATATGATCTATAGGTAAAGATCGCTGCTGTGAAGGCGGCCTCAGCTTTCATTCTGGCGCACGAAACTGAAAAGCCTATTGTTAAGCATATGAGTGATTGTGTGCTTCCTATGATGCAAGTCATGTCCAATTGTATCGATAATGAAAGCGATGACTCGCCTCTTAAATCATTTATTGAACTCTCAGAAAAGTGCCCTCAAATACTGCGCTCGCAATTCGAACCATTAATAGAACTTTGTATGAAAACTGTATCGAATACAGAAAGAACCGATTCCTGGAGACATTTGGCGCTCGAGATTATTATATCATTGGCCGAAAACGCGCCCTCAACTGTCAGGAAAAGAGGCTCTCCTTATATCGCAAATTTAGGTCAGTATTCTTTCATTTAATTTGGTTTTACAACAAATAACTATTTAAAAGTACTTTTTATAAATTTGATTCAGTGTCTCAATTGCTATTAATGATGACTGACTTGGAAGATGACCCCAATTGGGCACTTAGTGATAAAAATGATGACGAAGATGAAGATTCAGAGAGGTATGAATTGCACCACTTTTGCGATAACTATATTTTAACAATTCATTAGTAATTCTGCAATCGGTGAGAGTTGTCTCGACCGACTCGCGTGTTCTATTGGTGGCAAAACAATACTTCCGTTAACCATAAATACAATCTCACAAATGCTTCAAAACGCCGATTGGAAGCATAGATTCGCTGCATTGATGGCTATATCAGCAGTGGGTGAGGGGTGTCATGACCAGATCACTCCTATTTTGCATCAAATAGTGGATGCAATCATTCCATTTCTCAACGATTCACACCCTCGTGTCAGATATGCCGCATGTAATGCTTTGGGTCAAATGTCAACTGATTTTTGTCCCAATTTTGAGGAAACGTTTCACTCCAAAGTAATTCCTGGTTTATTGGTATTACTCGATGATTACAGTAATCCTAAAGTTCAGGCACACGCCGGAGCAGCTCTGGTCAACTTTTTTGAAGAATGCCCGCAAAAGATAGTTATCACTTATTTAGAAACTGTTGTGAATAAAATTGAACAAGTTTTAAATGTAAAAATAAAAGAAGTAAGCATTCGATCATAGTTTGAATATTATATTGAATATTTAATTTAATTGAAGCGAATATAATGTGTTTTTCACAGTTAATGGAAAGGGGAACTAAATTAGTGTTGGAACAAATAGTTGTTACATTGGCCTCTTTGGCTGATTCGGCTCAAGAAAATTTCCAAAACTATTATGATAAGTATGAATTGTTTGATTTATTGAAATATTTTCTATTATTGAAACTGATGTAAAATAATTTTTTACTAAAGGTTTATGCCATGTCTCAAGTTTATAATACAAAACGCAACGAGTAAAGAATTGAGATTATTGAGGGGTAAATCCATTGAATGTATAAGTCTTATCGGTCTTGCGGTTGGCAGCGAAAGAGTAAGTATTTCTTTTATCAACATTCTATAGTTCAATAGTTTTTTCTCTTAATTGATTCATGTTTTCAAAGAATCAATTGATTTATACTAATAATTGGAACCTTTTATAACTGCTAATTTAATAATTGAATTTTGATATAGTTTTGTTCAGATGCGAGTGAAATAATGAATTTATTGCTTCAAAGCCAAACCGGAGAACTAAAGTTGGACGACGACGACCCACAGGTTATTACTGATGGAAAACTGATTGCTTTTTTATAATTTTAATCTGTATTACATTCTACAGTTGGCATATATGATATCTTCGTGGGCGCGAATCTGCAAAATTCTTGGCAATCAGTTTGAGCCTTATTTGCCATTTGTTATGGGATCTGTACTCAAAGCTGCTTCTATTAAGATAGAGGTGGCTCTTCTCGATCGTGAGTATCAGTTAGATTCCCATTTAATCTCTCATTCAATTGTCAATTCACTTTTCAGAGGATGACATGAAAGAGGTTGAAGAAGACAACGATTGGCAATGCGTTAGTTTGGGAGATCAGGTATTAAAATCAAGTGTTTATTTACTTTCACATTAAACATTCTTTTGTAAATATAAATATTTGATTTCTAGCAAACCTTTGGAATCAAAACAGCTGGTCTTGAAGAGAAAGCGACGGCGTGTCAAATGCTTGTTTGCTATGCAAGAGAATTAAAACATGGATTTGTTAATTATATTGAAGATACCGCTAAGATTATGGTTCCGATGTTGAAGTTTTACTTTCACGATGATATCCTTTTCATTTAATATCAATTTGTTTAATACAAAGTTTTGTCGAAGTATACAATTATTCATTCCTTAATGAATTTATTTGAATCACGTGTTAGAACTGCTGCCGCTGAAAGTCTACCTTTTCTATTAGATTGTGCTAAAGTAAGGGGAGATTCTTATGTCTTTGAACTCTGGAATTTCATTTTTCCTGAATTATTGAAAGCTATTGAGACCGAACCCGAAAAGGATGTTTTGTCTGAATTGATGACTTCATTATCACAGGTTATATCAAATTTAATCTGTTTTTCAGAATTTTAATCTTATCTTTTGCTATATCTGTCTATTTAGTGCATAGAAAAATTGGGAATTAATTGTCTAAATGAAAAACAATTGCATGACTTAATCAAAGTAATTGACACCCATTTAACTGAACATTTCGAGAGACATCGAGAAAGACAAGAAAAACGAAATGATGAAGACTATGACGACGGCGTTGAAGAAGCGCTTATCGATGAAGTAATGGATTAAATGTTGAACTGAGTAATGAATATATATCGTTATTTATATTTTGATCTTTTAAAGGATGACGAAGACGTATACATATTGAGTAAAGTGGCAGATGTTTTGCATTCATTGTTCATCGCCTATAAAAATGGATTTTTCCCATATTTCGACCTAATATATCAGCATTTTATAAATTTAGCCGTAAGTCATACTTGAGTGCAAATTTTAAAATTAGTTTTTAATATATCTTGTTATTTAGTCTCCCGGAAGGCCGTGCACTGACATGCAATGGGCTATTTGTGTTATCGATGATGTTATTGAACACGGAGGTCAGCATTGCGTTAAGTATCAAAATTTCTTTTTGCCACTGCTTTTGTCGGGCGTTCAGAGCTCTCACTCGGAAATAAGACAGGCGTCGGCCTATGGTTTTGGAGTTCTCGCAAAATTTGGTGGCGAATCGTTTGCTAAAACGTGTTCCGGTTAGAGATTCTTATCATGAATGAGAACGCACTGATTTCCAATAATAAATCTCTTTTCAGAATGTATACCATTATTGGTCCAAATGATTGCGGACCCAAACTCTAGACTCGCAGAGAATATAACAGCGACTGAAAATGCAATTTCTGCGGTCACCAAAATTATACAATACAACAGCATTCATGTATGTTTAACATTATTCTTAATAATACCTTTTATTAATATATTCAACAAACAGGTGGATGTGGACGCCATTCTTCCGATGTGGTTGAGTTGGCTCCCAGTCTGGGAGGACGACGAAGAAATACCACATATATATGGATTCTTATATTGTTTGCTAGAACGGTATGTCAAATATGTTAATGTTTGGTTCCATTCATTTCAATCAATTAATTTTATATATTTCTAAACCATAGCAACCATCCGGTCATAATTGGTCCGAACAATAGAAATTTACCCCACATTTTAGCAATAATTACTGAAGTATTCGCACGAATGGCGATCGACAGTAAAAGCGAGTTGGGACAGAAATTGATCGCTTATTTGCAATTTATTAAAGTAAGTCTACATTTAAAAGTTCGTTAACTTAAAATAATTGCAATATTTGAAAAATGGAATCATTTAATTACAGTCAGACTCAGCTATTTTCGCTACATGTTATCAGGCTCTAAGTCCTGAACAACAACACGCTCTCAATCAAGTTTTACTCAATTAGTTCAATATTTATGTAACACTTAACGAAATTCAATAATGAATAAATTTTATCAATTATTTGTTTAATTTTAAGGCTTGTTTTCATTTGCAAACTTCAAGTTTGAACGAAAACTTTTTTTGGATTTATTTCATGTAATTAAGTTTTTATTATGCATTTAATGTATTGTTGAATGAATATATCGATAATACTTTCAATTTTGATCAAAAAGGTTCTGAATGTACTTAAAAGCAATTTATATACATTGTAAAGCATTCGTTGCGAGTTTATAGTGATATAAGTTGTATATAAGTTAATATTAATTGCTAATACTTGTAAAATGCAATATTTGGCACTAAAGTCCAAATTCTAAATCAGTTGAACAGTTAGTTAGCTGTTCTTCGAGCAAAATGCAATCAATATCTTTGGTTGAGCTAACTTTTGAATAATGGTTAGTATGACTGAAAATGAGATAAAATAAAAAATATAATCAGTTTAATTGAATTCTTCATTCGTCGTTATGATCTTCAGATTTTGTTTTGTTAGCATCGGATACAACAGAAAGGGGTAACTCATTCTCTTCAATCAATGAATTCTTGTGCTTTAAATTCTATTCAAAAGAAAATATTTTATGGAATCCAATAATGGAACAAATAATTATAATTTCAAACCTTTTTCAATTTCTTCAATTCATTCACATCTGAGATCATGTGCCGAATGCTAACAAATATTGATAATGCGTTTTTCAGAAGGAAAATAGAGATCTCTCTTTTGGCAACTTTCCAGAAATAGATTCTTAATAACATATACGGAATGTTCACTAAACCAATTCTCAAAATGTTGTGAATTATATTCATTTTTAATCCGAGTTTATGAGAATCGAAATTACTTTGACTCAAACGGAATAAACCGATTGCCGGCAACAATAGGTTGAAAGCCACCAAAATCAATACTATTGTTGAAAGCCATTCGGGAAGAAATTTTTTACTGAAATTCGTATCTGTAATGCTTTCGGGAAGCAATAAGTCTAATAAATCTATTGAATCGAATATTTCGAATACAATAGAAGTGGTCAGTTCTCTAATGCAAAGTTGGGATCGATTACTGTCGTGATTTCGATGCAATTCAATCCATAGCAGAAAAACAATAGTCATCGTCGCTAAACATAGTTTAACGGTATGCGGCTCTGCTTTCGGTGTTGTCTCCTTTTGAAGAATAAAAATAAATCAATTTATAAATAGGTTAATAAATGTATTGATACAATCAAAACAATTACATCAAGAGAATCAGTTGATTTATATAAATCAAGTGCAATGTCTTGAAGGTGTAAAATGAATATTTTAATGCATAACAAAATTGAATATAAAATCCAATTAATCCAAAGCAAAGGCAAAGTTCCCAATTGTCGCGGAAATGATATATTGAATATTCCGTGTTTTGGTGAGTGATTGGTTTGGTTGACAGCATTTAATTCAGTTTTGTTTCCATCAGAAGACCTGATACGACGACTCTTCAAGATATGAAGTTTTCGATAGTGACGACTCGCGAATATAGCGCCTGACATGAAGAGGAAGACGAGAAGAAAGTCGGCGAAGAAGAAGAAATACCAACTGCTCTTTCCGTCGTTATAAAACGTCAAATAATAACTAATTGTGCAGTTTTGAAACGAAAGCACCAAAAATAATAATATGCCATCAATTATGCGATAAATTATACCAAAAGAAAACAGTCTTTTGTATTTGTTTGGCTTTTCATTTTCGTCATTTGTCTGTTCATCAAATTTATTAAATTTTAAATTATCAAAAAATTCAATTTAATATTCATATTATATGTAAAACATTTATTTTCATTTCAAAATCCAAATAATAATCAATAAATCATTCAATGCTTACTCGAGACATGTTTTGAATGTGATTTTCAACTAAACTTAACTATAATTAAATGAGATTTTTGTTAAAATGAGATAAAGTTTTGATCAATTATTTGTTCAAAATTTGAAACTGTAAACAATACATGACTCATGTTTGACAGACGACTCACCCCTCCCTTCACTTGCCATATGATTGGCTTTTAAGCATTGCATAAGTTATGTTTAGCTCAAAGGTTACCTCAAATGTTTACTCAGTATTTAATGTCATTTAAATGTTTTTAAAGATAAACTAATTATTTATCTTTCAATTTAAACATTATTAACCAATTTTTGGTATTTGTGTCAAACAATTAATAAAAGTTCAAATTTTTGTTTATATTTTCATTGACTGACTATTGATTAATAGAAAATGAGTTCAAAGTCTTCAATAGATTTGTCTGAGACTAAAGATGAGGACAACGTTTCGACAATTAGTCCGTTGAGTGCTAATGAAGAAGGAATTTGTGAACAATTGTGTAATGATTTAATGACATCTTCTTATACTGAGATCTCATTCGATGAAAGCGATGAAAACAGTGAACGCACTGAAGACATCGATGGCATCGAATTAGGAGAAGAATTAGGAATGGGTTCTGATAACTATTGTGAAGAAAGCAATAGTAATAAAGAACTAACAAAGAAGTTGTCATCGAGTTTATCATTACCTCAATTGTCGTCAACTATTGTTAATTGGAGTGAAAAAACAAAAGCCAGTTATGAAACAGAAAACTTAAATTTTGCCATAAATTCAACTTTCGATGAGAACACAGATATCAATGAAGTTCCAGATTTTGTCTCATATGACGGACATATGGTTTCATATGTGGCACAAGATTTTAAAGAAAAACTAAAACACAGCACTTCTTCGCCTTCTATTGAAGGTTTCTCTCATTTTCTCAAATTATCGCAATATTTAAGAGATTTTACTCTATATGCGAATCAAATTATTTTTGTTTATATCTTTTTTTGTCATATATTTTACGATTTTCAGGTCATTGTTCGCCACAATCGGAAAGAATTGAGTTGAAAGTATTGAATAATTTGGAAAAACAGACGAAATTATTATCAAGTAATATAAACTCAATGTTGAGACATATTTCGGAATCAACTCATAATGTAATGAATGAAAACATTAATAAATGTGAAAACTTTTATGTTCTTTGTATTCACAGATAACTTCTCTAACCGTTGAATGTATTTCCACTTATGAGATGTGTCTCAATAAGACTTGTGATGTCATCGATTCCAATATTAAGGTATTTTTATTACTCAATTGAATTGAATTAAATATATATTCAAAACTTGAACAGTCAATGTATCAGTTGATGGCTAAATGCGAAGAATTGAATCAATCGATGAAACCTATCAATAAAATGAGTGATGAATTGTAAGTTCAGTTATTGACTGAATAAAACTTTATTTTATGAAATGATTATATTTCAGAAAAGAAGTCAAACGCCTCTTAGAATTATTTGAAAAAGCGGTGGACTATAGAATGTGATAATTCTAACATTTAGTTATAATTTAACTAAATTTTCGACCAAAACAAATGAATGATTCCAAACAACAGTAGTATTATGTAAATAGTTTAATAGCAATTAAAGAATTTTGAAATGATTTCCAGCTTTTGTCAAATTATATTTTAGTTGTTGAAAGTTTTAAGTAATTTAAAGATTGAATTTCGCGCACTTTTGTTGGAGATGAAGATGACTTTGCGATGCTATCACTAATCACTACATGTCACTACTCTTACTATTCAAGATCTTAGTTGACAATATCTATGGTTACGTTCAAAAGAAGTTTATTAACTGTTTACTATTTGACCACTCATTCATTGACTTCGAGTTTAATATCTTTATCTCAATTAAACCTCAATTTTTTAATCGATAAGAATTAAAGTTTGATTGTCTTAACCATCAATATAAGGACCAAATCTATTAAATTGTGGGAAAATGTTTGAGGTTTTTATATACTATTGATTTAAAGACTTATGTCATTAAAGACTCCGCCCTTTAATTATTGAATTACTAAATGATAAACAATTATCAATAGTTTATAAATGAATGGTTTGGATCATTGGCTGTGTGGGCGGCACAAAATCCGGGGCAGTTCTTGTACACCATTTTGATAATATTGTCTCCATTTTTCATTATAAGCGCTTATCTCTCGTGGAAATTAGCGAAACATATCGATACTGAAGACAAAAAGAAAAAATTAAAAGCAAAACGCATTGAAAATATTAAAGGAAGAAAAAAACATAATTAAGAAATTTATTTATAGTATTTGTCTTTAGAAACTATAATACATGTAATCTTTAATTAAATGCTTTTACTTAATGTATTCACTAATGATTCCATTTCTTATATTTCATTAAAATTAATAATTTTAACATTTTTTTCTAATTTTCTACAATAATAACAATACTTTAGATCATGTGAAATAGTAATCAATTGAATTAATTGTATTGATTTTCCTTCTTTTCAAGATTAAAACCTGCAGTTTCTTCATATTCTTTATAAGTGGGAAAACTAGAAAATGAGTGCTTTTTTCCATCGGTTTCACTTTCAATTTGTTTGTTGTGTTGTTTTTTCATGGCCTCAATCGATAAATTGTATTCAATTTCTTCTTTAGTCGGCGGAACAGTTCGTCTCAATCTTAGCCATGCTTTCAATCAATCAAATTATAGTTTTATTATTCATTTTAGCTCAAAATTTTGAAAAACGAGTTTAAAAGTGCCTTTTTTGGCAAATATTAGATTAAGACTCTTCTGCTCTGTTTACTATCAGAACAAGTGATCATTTGTTCAATATTTAAAGGGAAAACTTTTTTTGAAGTGTTCGGTCTTAATATGAATTGAGATCACAAACAGAGTTCAACACAAAATGAGTGGTTCTGTAAAAGTGTTTCATTTATTTGATAATTTTATTTTGTAGAAATTGTTTAAATATATATTTTTTAATTTGATTTATATCTAACTAATGATTAGA
>JAQFZT010002329.1:0-11947 GCA_034696325.1 Camisiidae sp. | reverse complement strand
AAAATAAGTTTCCTTTGGTTTTAGTTTACTTTTGAGTTTGAAAATGGGATAAGTTTTTTGGGAATTAGTTATTGAGGTGATTGAAAACAGAGTGCGGGCGAATCGTGGTGTAGCCGTCCTGGAGGGTTGGCAGCCCTACTCATCTCATAAACTTCTTGATCAATTTCGAAGCGTGAGCGGGCAAATCGTGGTGCTCCCTCCAGGACTGGACTGGAGTCTCCAGAGAAAAATTTAAGTTTATTGACACGATTGGTCGCATAGCAGGGATTTCTTTGAATTATAGTATTTTGGAAATGGTAGTACTTTTGCTAACAATAGTATTTAATTATAAAGACTTTGATTAAAAATATAAACTACTTGTTTGTAAACAAATACATACGTCCTTACCGTCAGGACTATTGTGTGTATTTGTTTACATACAAGTAGTTTATATTTTTAAGCATAACTATAAATTAAATTTTTCTCTGTACTATAAATTGATTTTTAACAAATAAAATATTTTTTTGAAAAAATTAAGTTTAAATTTCTCAAAAAGTATATAAGGGTTCCCTCTTTGATATATTTCCTACAGGATTAGAATTAACTCGATTTGGCAGCCCTAGAGATGAGATGAGTTCAATATTTATATGAAAAATGAATTATAACATATTTATACCAGTGATAAACAGAAGATTTAAACTTATAGCTTTTTAATACATAAGAATCTCTTCTGTTATTTATTGACCTCTTTGACTGCTAATCTTCACAGTATATTAAGAAAATTAGTTTATAAAATATGAAATTTATAAAGAAATACTTTAACTTGTTGATTAAAACTCTTATTGATTGAAAAAGCTTAATTTGAGAAAATTTTCTTTTAACATTAAACTTGAAAATAAAAACTCTTGAAGTATTTGAATGAATTTTTATCATATGAAAATTTTAGAGTCATGGGATAAAATCAATTTAATCCGTTGAACAATATTGACTATAGAATTTTGAAGCCCATTCAAATAAAAAGTAAATAGAGGCATTTTCAAACTTATAAACTTAATTGAATAGGCTTTTTGAATTCGCGATAATTTCTAGCCTAAGGTATTAATTCACATTTTCACAAGTGAATGATTCAAAATTAAAAAGTTTTCGAGAGAGCAATTCTAAAACTATTAACGCAACGCTGGTTTCTAAATAGATTTTCTTTCTAGATATATGAACAAGAAAATAAATTGTTGATATACTATAAAAAGGTTATTCAAGATAAACTTAAAAAGTCATTCGCTTTATTTCTGAAAGAGTAAACTTTAATTGACAGTATATTCTGTAATATAGAATCTATTTTACGTATTGAAAGATAATTTAGTAAAAAAGCAACATGTTAATTCAGAAAATCCCACTCAAGAACCTTAAGTCCTTCTCATTATTGCGCTTCCATCTCCAATTCCATGTGACCAAAAATGAATGCTTTTAATAATTTAACTTTGAAAAAGAAATGATGACTCGATTCCGCTCTTTGATCCTGAAGGGACTCAATTTGTATCAATATGAGAACTGACCGCAAAAAAGCAATCATTTGTTGGAATTGATTTTCTATTCACTGTTAGCGGACATAGCAATTCCGCTTAAAGATATTTTTAACAATAAAGAATAAGAACCCTTAATTTAATAACTCTAATACCTTATATATACTGATTTATATAATGGACATCATTTTAAGAGAAAATGCTATATATAATAGCTGCTTCACTTCACTTTTTTTCTATTAAATCTCTTTGAGATTATATACTATGATCTCAAATATTTGACTCTCGAATGACCATCAGCTGAATAATGATATCCGTTTATCAGAATTACTGGTGCAAGTACTTATGACACTCAATTTTATTATAGTTATTTTTTTGGAGTTCTGTAAAAAATACATTTCCTGTCTAGATATATAGTTGTAAATGTAGATAAAAATTTATTTATCTCAATAATTTTGGAATGCTATGTTCAAATCACTTTGACCTGCAGATTTCAAAGATACTTTCACCACTCTTTCATATTTTTTATCATAGTTTTATCCATAAATTCAATTTAACAAATTTATAAGTAAAATACATAAAACTTTTTGCGCATGAAATCATTTTTTGTTTATAGAAACTTTTGGATTTTGTTAAGACGAAGCAATCAGAGAAACTCTTTAACTAAACTTTATCATACATTTTACATACCAGTTGTGTTAACAAAATCAAGGAGTCTCTGTACTTATATAAAATAGCTGTACTGTTACGGGCTAATCAATCGGGAATATATCGTTAAAATAAAATGTAAGCTTTTTAACATTATTAAAACTTTAAGATGCATTCCAATAAAATACATATTTTATAATATTCCCGATTCATAAGCCGTAACTGCAAATAATAACTAGATTTCATGTAAGAACAAACTAAATATGATAATTTTAAAATGTTAACAATTTTCTACATCATTTATAAGTTATAATTCTTATAATTACTTTATATCACAAACAATTAAATTTGATAAATTTATTCACTTTCACAAAGAAACATTTGATTAAATATATATATATATAATAATAATAATATAATATAATATAATATAATATAATATATAATAATATATAATAATATATTTATGCACAAAACTTTGACTAAACTTTAAAGATTACATAAATAATAAAATTTTGATATTTATTTCATACTTGACTGTATGAATGAAAAGACAGTTTTATTATGATTTAAAGATTGTGACTCAATTTTTCAAATTTCTTAAATTCAAGCATAATATGGTGTTTACAGAAGATTTATTTTGTTATTTTTTTCAATTTGATCTGTAAATAAAGTTACAGTATTTTTATTTGAAAAGTATTTTATCGCTCATTTTTATATGATATATAACTTTATACTTTAATTTTCTGCTTATTTCACATTTGAGGAGAAGTCAGACCATCATTACATCTAATACTGAGCTCTTGTGGTGATGTCATTGGAGTAACAAATGAGCTGAATGTATACGTTGAACTAATCCTTGAGTTTCCATTTCTCAACATTGATGTGGAGGTTGATATTGATGTTGACATTCTTTGATTCCTCAGTTGATTCTCTGGTCGATTCTTTCGACATCTCAATATACAGAAGCGATCAAATAAGCGAAACACTCGTCTCCGAAATTTAGTTGACATAAATCCATATACAATTGGATTAAGACATGAATGAACGAAAGGTGATAAATAAAATACGATACGTAATAGATAAGTGAGATTATTGAATACTGATAGACAGCATCTTATTATTATTTCCATGATAAGTCTTGGGCCCCAACAGATTAAAAATAATAGGACCACCAAAATTAACATCTTTATTACCTATTTTATAAAAAATGTTTTACATTAAATTATTGCTGTAATGATTTGGTTTTCTGAAATCCAATTTGATTTCTTGTAATTTTAGGAATATTAGAAACTATTCAAGAATTAAATCTATTTATTTCCAACTGAATCTTACTTTTAAGAATTCTTTTTAAATATCTCTTTAAAGTTTTCCATTTTTTGGGTTGACTTCAAGTAATTTTTTCAATTTATTCACTCTAAACAATTGAAGAGCTTTTAGTGAGAATATATTTTGTTTTACTTCATTTAAATGCAAGATTCTTTCGTAATGGGCTTTTGTGATTTCAAAGTATCCTAAAAACCCTTTTCTTGAGCTTTTGATCTATTTATTTGTGTCTCTTTTGTTTATGATTATATTCCTTTAGTCTCTAATGTCTCTATTCCTTATAAATAATCTCTCTATACAGACAAACAAAGAAACAACATGTATATAAGAAAAGAATTTTTTTTAAAAAGTTACATTGACTCTGGTTTTAAATAAAAAGGAGTTTGAATGTATATCAAGTATATTAAGTATTTCTTGCAATTCTTCTTCAAAATTTGAAATAAGCCACCATGAAAACATTTAGATTTATCTTTTCTGTTTGCATGATATGTACATGTTAAATGATACTAAAATTGGAGATTTGATGCATATTTACGACAAAAATTGTGAAGCTTAAAATATTAAAACTATTGAAAATTCCATGTTTAAATTTAAACTTTTGCATAGATAGAATTGCTAACAAAAGTCTTTAATATCTATATATTTAGAAAAATTTATTGATTTAAAAAACAAAGCATCTAAACACCAAAGAATAGTGAAACTGCTTCATTGTAATTTTCTAAGTGACTGATACAAGTTGGGGTTTACATAGGGTGTACTGTACAAACACCTTCCTAAAAAATCTGTAGCAGGAGAAGTATACATTGGTTTCCTTTGAATTTTGTACAAGCTTTGCGAATTTTGAATTATTTATATTTATTGTTCTCGAGAAGAATTTTAAAAAAATTAATTAGAGAATAGCTTTTGAACTGCCGATTTATTATATTCAGTAAGAAATCCTCAAAATAATAGAAAATGCAATGAAATCACTATATAATTTGTGCAGACAATACATTTTGAAAAAAATTGAGGGAAAATTTTGTTCTTCAAAAAAGAAGAGTAGATGTTTTTAACCTAACACTCAGAATTTCAAAAAAAAAAAATTTAAATGAAACCCTCTCCTTGTTCTAACCAGAAAATTTCTACTGAAACTTGGAAAATCTGATGATGAAAAGGACTTCCAACTTTTTATTGGCGAAAAAATAATGTGTGTCACTGACAACCATTCATTTCAAATTGATTGCTTCAATGAAATCATAATTCCTTTTAAAATTTTAACAAAAAGATAATTTTATGATTTTACATTTCAATAAATAAAGAAGAATAAAACTTGTATGAAAAAGTACAAAAAATTTATTTGAAGATTCGTATGAATAAGAAAATTTATGAAATATACAATACATATGAAAGCAAATTTTGTACGGGTCTAATCATTTCAACTTTTATATAGAGATAAAGTTAAAGATAAAATGAATAAAAGATTTTTAAGTATAAAACGAAACATAGGACTCATTTTTTGATTCAAAATTTGAGAATCAATAAAATGATTGTCAATCAGCTGTAAATTTTACTCAATTATTTGTTTTCTTTTTCACTATTAATAGTGTAATAACTTTGAAAGAGAGAAATCAAAATTTTCGTCATACTTTAGTCACAGAAAAGTTTAAATTTGTTCTCTCCTATCACTCAAAAGCTGAATAAAAAGTTATATATTTGATCTGATCTTATTTATAACTAACGACAAATTGAATGTTTAGTAATTTTATACTGATTCTTTGGCTGAGAGCTTAGTCGACTTCTACAAAATTAGCTTTCATATATTGTGCAAGACTTTATATGGTTGGTTCAAAATTAATTATCAGTAATCATGAATTTCTGTGGTTACTCACAGACGTCAAAAAGCTATTCAGACCTCATCTAAAACTCGAAGGAATACTATTGAGTCAGAATAATTATTTCCACTTTTTAAAAGGAGAGTTGGAATTATTTTCTCTATTTCTCTATAAAGTCTATCTGAGCATTGGATTATGTCGCATATAATTAGTCAGAATATCCAAGAATATATATGGAATCTAATTTGAAATAAAAACTTTAACAGATAGACCTCAATGTTATAGCAAGTTATCTGAGTTATCAGTCATTTTAAGTTTAAAACTCTTGCAAAATTTTGTTGGAATTCAAACTCTCATAAACTGATAGAATTTGAAATGAATTTTGTTCAGAGTCTAAACTTTTACACTCAATGATTAATGTGTTAAAATGAATACAATGACAACAAACATTAAACATTAACAAAACTCAATACATTAATCATTGAGAGAAAAGAATTTAGACTGAACAAAGTTTATTTTAAATTCTATCAGAGTTTGAAATCCAACAAAATTTTGCGACTTGAGTTCTAAACTTAAAATCACTCAGATATTGAGGCCCGTCTGCTACGTTTTTTTACATATTAAACTAAATATTTACTCCATTCATATATTGAAGTAGAGGTTCAGCTCATTATATCATCCATAATATACATCACTTTTACCATTAGTTGATGTACTGTTTGTATATTTGTTTAATAAAACATTTTTCAATGAATTAAATTTCATCTTAACATTAAATAATTTGTATGATATCCAGACTGCCCCAAGGTCTAGACCTTTGGGAGAGGTGTCAAATCAGAATTTCTCCAAATTCGAAAGGGGGTCAAAAACTCTTCGGTTTTGAATGACAATTTTTCACAAAATAATTTCCCGCCAATTTTTTTAAAAATATTTTTCCCGCCAAAAAAAATTCGGAAAAATTTTCCCGCAAATTTTTTTTGTGCAAAATTACTTATTGATAATAAGAGTTTAAAAAGTATTTGATTCATAATTTTTTTGAAAACTTTAAAAAAAACAAAGGGGGGACCAAAGGATATTTTTCCAGCAAAAGTAAGAAAAAAGCAAAGAGGGGGACCAAGGTACACTTTTTCCAAAAAGTCTGGGGGTTGTACACCCTAGGCACACCCCTACCTTGGGGCAGTATGATGATATCTCAACTCATAGTAATGACTTCAAAATGAGCCCTCAATTCAATTGAAAAGCAGTAAAAGGTTTCTTTTCTTTCTTTATATAAAAGTAGTTCACAGGCGTTTTTCTCAATTCTGATACATATGTTATTGAGAAATATTTACTTGTAAATAAAAAAACTAATTTTGCTAACCTGTTGTCGAGCTCTTTTAACATCCCTGTTATCATTTGTATGACTTCTTAATATCATCCGATGTGATGTATGTGAAGGCGAAGTCTGATCGTGACTAATGCTGGCTCTCGAATCACTTCTCTTTTGTAAAGGCGGAGAGTTTTGATGTGTACTGTAAAGTGAATCAAATGTTTAAAATGAGATTTAAGTATAAGACTTTTCTGTGACTTTTCTATAACATGCCAATTCTGTGTCAACTCATCCATAGTTTTAGTAGAAATCCATAATTCAATGATAACCCATAAATAGCAGACAATCATTACAATTGACGGCAGAGCAAAAAGAGTCACAAATCTGTAAATATTAACCGCAAATCCTCTCCAATCGTGTAGTTCTTTACATGAGTATAATGTGACAGATGTTTCAGAGTTACTGAATGTGTTTTTAATGGTATTCTGTAAGGGAAAAATCTTTTATTTACTAAAGCTTCTCGTCTTCATTGTTAACAATAGAAATAATTATGTTTTGAGAACTTCTTTTTTCTTAGACCACAATCTTTGGTGAAACTCTCTTTTCAAACTAATCTTTAGATAGTAATGAGCATCGCTCGAGCGTTTCAAAAATCTCAACCTTCAGCTCATGTTTCTTTATTAAGAATTATTCTTGTATATGAAAAAATTCAAAGAATGAGCAATTAATCAGAAAAATCTATATCAAACTATGCTAAAAATTGTTTTTATATAACGGGTGTAAATTAATTGACTCCACGAAAATAAAACTTTATTACTCAAAAACTAAAAAATATTTTTACATGAAATTTTCACGAAATGAGAGAAAAATTATGAGAGATTTTTTTCATATTATGTGAATTTGTTTACTCATCTCATAACACTTCTATATAGCGCATATTTCTAGCGTAAAAGCATTATTTGGTTGAAAAAATGTAAATGACTGTTCAGAGAAAATTCAATTAAGACGGATGTTATATGGAGCACATCTTATGAAAATCTCATTATTCTTCTTTATGAAAATTTCGTGTAAAAATATTATTTAGTTTTGAGTAATGAAGTTTTATTTTTATGGAGTCAATTAAGCTGATGTAAGCTAAAAATTTAAAATACATATCTAAACTCTTAACTCATTTTACATCATTAAATAATTTGAAAATGCAAACCTACATTCTTGGACTGCTTTTTAACTAGTGATGGAACAGAACTAGTTTATAGGTTCATACTTTCTGTCTGTCCGTCATCAACAATAAGTTTAAAATTAAATTTTTTTTGTCAAAAATTTTATAATTCAAGATTTTAATATTATTGAGATTTCATTTGTTGCTAAAAATGATAAAATCACAGTTATAGTTAAACAGATCTTTCATTAATTGGATTCATATTTCCTGAAGTATTTCACCACGAGTTGAACAATTCTTTTTTTTACTTTCTCCAATCTTAAAATGTATACTTTCATGTATAACAGCTTTGAAAACTGATAAGTTTTGATAGGGTCAATGTGTTATTCATTGTTTTTTTTGAACAAACAAATAGATGTATATTATGAATGAGTTTATGAAAGTATGCTTTTTTACTATGAGTTTTAATGTTTTTATGTCTTATTAGTTAATTGAACTGATTGTTATTTAAGGTCTTTTCGAAACTTTTAACTTTCTCAATGAGTTTTATAATCTCTACTAACAATACAATTTGCTGTGTAAGAAAGCATAATATGCTAATATATATTATATCCTTAAAATATCGGAGAAAGTAAAAAAGGAATTGTAATACTGAGTCAATGATGTAACAAAATACAAATCCTAGAATTCCCGACTGACAGGGCCCGTCTCAGTCAACATGAAAATAAGCAAATGGAAAATTGAAGTAATACTATCCATAAGTATTTTAAGCTTAAAAATAAGACATATGGTATTTTATTTAAAAAATAATTGAAGTGTTATATTTCATCTTTTAGTATAAGGTTTTAAACATACATTTATTTCATTTTTTTTATATTAAATTTCATTTCACTGATCCATATTAATAAGGATCTGAATTTATATTAGATTCAAACTATTTATGAGAATCAAATTTCACTTCTTTTCTTTGAATTCTCTTCTCTTTTATATAGAAATGCATTTACAGTTACTCTTGAGAACAAGTGATCTGTGAAAAATTTTTTTTATCCCATAGCCTACGTAAGTACCAAGGATTTTAAATTAGTTTTATAGTCAACAATGTTTTGGATATTTATAGAATATCTCATGAGATTAAATGTCTCTTTATGTGTCTGATTTTTGTTGTCAAGGAAAAATTTCATACCTTTGTAAGTATCACCGGAGTAGCCAATAGTAGAGAAACCAACCAAACAATGATCATAATCTTTTTACAGTTGGACATTGTGCACAACGATCGCGATCTTATTGGAAAAACAATCACTACGAATCTATTAAAAAAGTAAATATATTAATTAAGGGACAAAAACTTGATATAAAATAATGATAAAAACAAAGTTTATTATATAATAATAAATCAAATATTATGTATGTTATTAATACGGTATTAATTTTATATAGAAATAGGGGTTTGTAGTTTTAGGTAATATTTAGTTTTGAAAGTTTTACTCCGGTATTCAAGTTGTGTCAGGCAGACAACCGTAATACAATTAGCGTTGTTAAATTTACTAAATTTTTTCCAAAGCACTAAAGTACAGTAGTACAGAAAAATGTTGAAATTAAGTGAATCATCGAAAACATTAGGTTCTCCTAAATCTAGTATATTCATTGTTATTTAACTTTCATATCTTTTCCTTTCAAATTTTTTCTAATGATCTGGTATTATAATTAATTGGTAAAAATTTAATAAGGGATAAAAGTATCAAGTTTCTCTTTGAGAAATTTGTTAAATTTTCTTTGAAGACACTAAATTTAGTCCTTTGTAACGCTAAATACAAGCCATATACTGTAATTGTATTAAAAATCTATTAATTTCTGGAAAATTTACTCACTTTATAAAGTTACACGTTAACCTAAATACGATAATGAATATTATGTTCTTCGATAATTAATTGCGCTCTAAATGAGAGATAATCAACTCACCAGAAACATGGAATGAGTTTATTTGGAGAAAGAATTTTGTTTGTAACTTAACAACTAGTAAAGTATTTATATGACTTCTCATCACATTAATAGAAAGAGCATAGTTCTTTTGAATATGCCGAGGAAAACACGTTAAAACCATTATATAAAATACTTCATAGTTCTAAATTTATAGAAAGTTCACAAATCACAAAAGATAATTTTAAAACCTTTTTTGATTTATGAAACACATTGATAAAAGATCATGAAAATGCTTGCGTAGAGATTGACATCAGAGTTGGCATAAGCTGAAAGAGGGAGAGGGTGAATTTGAAAACTCTGAAAATTTGAGGTAGGTGTCATCTAATGTCAATTTGATAGGCAATGTTTTCACTTTTTTAATTTTTAAACTCATGTAAGGGGTACACTTTAGCCACACCTCCTATACTAATGCTGATTTCCATTTGTTGCGTTTATATTTATCATCTTCAAGGCTTTTAATGTTGTTTGTTCGTCAAATATTATACAGTTATGGGTAAAAGAATCGGAAATATTTATTAAAATATATACTTTATAGCAATACATCTTAAAGTCTTTATAATGTAAAAAGTTGTATTATACTGAAGTATATATTTTATTTCTGCGAAATATAGTCTACTTATTTACCCGTAACTGTGTTGTATAACTTTTTTGAATCACATCTATCTTTTAATTAGTATCATATTCCTTATTTCTATTGAATAGATCTTATTTCTTAATATTCAAAGATATTAGTTTTAATTTAATTTTCTTGTTGGTTATTAGAAAAAAAGAAAATGATTTAATGAGTGATATATAATCTTCTTTAGTTTATAAATTTATAGAAAATTTTTCGAAAATATTAATTTAAAGTTATAAATAAAATTTATTATTATAATAACAGAGGAATTATATTTATATGAAAAAATACCTAGAATACGGTACATCATTTCACAAAATTATATGGTGGGAATGATCGGGGTTTACTTCATTGTTTCAATTCCGATTCATTTTGCATAAAGAGTGCTATACTATAACTTTCCTTAATTTATGTTCCTCAGTCTTCGTATAAAATATATCTCTCGTTTACGAATTATTATAACTTTAAACAATAACTTTTGAGTGCATTTCTACGAAGTATTTTCAATCAGTAGAGAGTATAATATAAATTTCCGAAAAAACTAGTAATCGAAAGAACACTCATCAATTCAATGGGTTGATAAGTGACAAATTCATTGCATTCACATTCAAAACATTCACATTTACAAAATGAATTATTACAAATATAAATAATTTTCAAAATATTTTGCAATCCAATTGATACGAATAATAACTTTATTATCTGTTTTTTGTACTCAAAGTTAAGACAACTTTTTCAATTTCTTTTTCAAAAAACATTTTATACTTGAAAATATATCTTTATATTAGAGTTAGTTCTGTAGTTCTCAAACAAAAACTGCTGTAAGCAAAGAGAGAATTTATTTTTTAATTCGTTGGGTAAAAACACGAGTAAAAAGGATCATATATTATGTCTATCCATCTGTTTGTCTGTAGCCAATAATAGTTTAATTGTTGCCAAAAAAGTTAAAAGATTTCTAAGTTTTAATATCACTCAAATGTTTAATTTTTACCAAAATTATGAAAAGCATAATTTGCTTGTCTCTCATAATTTAAATTAATATTTGATAAACTACTTGACAACGAATTAAAATACTGAGTCAATCTTGTTTTCTGTATTACATCTACGCATCAGAATGTTAAACAAGTTGTACTCTACCATTTAATTAAAATGTAGAATAGCATCAACTATAATGAAGTTCCTGAACAAATATGTTAAATTCACTATTAACATTGACTATCACTACTATTCACTGCTTTAAGTTTACACAAAATATTCAAATAGTAACCATATGTTACGAATTTTATATTCAATTAAAATAATTTTCGTAACTATTTCTCTCAAGATTTAATGCAAACTCAAGCTCTTTAAACCACGAAATTAAAGATATTGTTATTTATAAATTATACAAAATTAGGTAAAGAAACATAATTTTATTGTTATGCTTAATATTTTCGAGTTTAATAATAATTGTTTTATCGTTTGAGATCGTGGTATAACAAATAAGTCTATACTTAAGTCTATACTATAATAAGTCTATACTATACTATTTGTGCCAGAAGTTTGTCCGGTTCTTAACATATATACTTTCACTCAATACACCTTTTTTTGTGTACACAG
>JAQFZT010002328.1:0-11947 GCA_034696325.1 Camisiidae sp. | reverse complement strand
TCGGCTTGACAAGCAGAGTAAATGGCAAGGACGTTACTTTTTAGCCCCCCGGAATATTGATAAAACCTCCTAACACCTACCCATAAAAATACAAAGCCATCCTTCCCAAAAACCGAAGATAGCCATTTTATTTAGCTTGACTAGCTGAGTTCCAAGCACCCATGGTCTCGGAGCAAAACAACCCTAACCCAACCTAAAAATTTTTTTCTTCACCGAATCAAAAAATGCTCGAGACAATCATTTTATTGGGCTTGTCAACACGAGTTGAATGAGTATATACACAAGTAAATTGAGTAAAGTCATATGCTTATATTTAAAGATTTGTGACATAATTACAAGTGGTTTCGGAGAGAACCACTCGTGTTAGATATGTTATGGAGGTATTATTCGACTCAGATTGACCAGTCGAGTAGAAAGAGCATATACTCGACCAGTTTTGGTTGAGTTGAAATTTTAGGTATTTAGTTTTTAGGTTGAGCTAAGCTAGGTTAAGTTAGGTTTAGTATTTGCCATCAAGAAACCCGAAGAGTTTCTTTGAGAGCGTAGGTCGGCACAAAGGCAAACCGCATTAGAACCTATATTTAATTTAAGTTTGGGGAATGTTTACTCAGGTTATTCGATAAACGAGTAAAGCTAGGAAGTCGAGTAAGGTATCATTCAACTCAGCTCGACAATCTAAATAATATGGCTACCTTGAATTTTTGAAAAGGGGGAGTTTGTGTTTTTCAAGTTAAGTTTGGAAGGTTTCTTATGTTTCCTTGGGGCTAAAAATTAGCACGCGTGATCGTTTACTCAGCTTATTAAGCTTAATTGAATGATACACTTCATAGACCCCAGCCCCCGGAAACCACCCAACCATCGCCCCCCGTAGGTGAGCAAAATTTCTCTATAAAAAAGCTCAATATTAACTTTTTCCAATTGCAGTATCTAATCAGGTTCAGATTGTACTTTAGTCATGAAAACTTCAAAATACATCGTATATGCTCTGACTATTGTATTACTATTCACATTCTGTGAGTCATTTAAGAGATTATTGTATTATATAAGCTATTTTTAAATATAAAATAATTTTTCCTACTTAATACAGGGTCAAAAATAGAGTCCTTGACCATATGTAATGCAATAGGAGATTTTTGTGGTCAGCGGGATTTATCCGGAAAGAGCATAAGTGATGCAATTTACCATTGCTCTGCTATTGGTTCGATTGCAAGCCTGAAAAGCCAATGCCCCAATAAGACTTGTGTAACTTCACAAGATGGAAGACCAGACTATTGCGCCGGTGAGTCAAGAGTTCTCTTTTACTTGAACTATTTTTAATTGAA
This sequence comes from Camisiidae sp., assembly GCA_034696325.1. Classification (NCBI taxonomy): domain Eukaryota; kingdom Metazoa; phylum Arthropoda; class Arachnida; order Sarcoptiformes; family Camisiidae; species Camisiidae sp. The sequence continues at coordinate 10,625 of JAQFZT010002328.1, read as the reverse complement.
ATTTTATTCCTCTTATTAAATATAGGGCACGAAATTCAAAATAATTGCATTTGTGCGCACGGAAATGGAGATTTTTGTGGTCAACGTACAGCACCTTATTTAACCGGAAGCTGCGAAAGTGGTGCGCTTTATCATTGCACTGGTATGGGTATAGCTGCATCACTAAAAAGTCATTGTCCCGATAATGTTTGTATAACTTCAGATGGAGGGACAGACTCTTGCAAAGGTGATTCGCAAGTTCACTATTATTTGAACTTTTTTTAATCATGAAACTAATTTCTTATTAAATATAGGGCAAAAAATTCAAAATTGCACATGTACGCACGGAAATGGAGATTTTTGTGGTCAACGTACAGCACCTTATTTATCCGGAAACTGCGTAAGTGGTGCGCTTTACCATTGCTCTGGTTTGGATCTGACTGCACGCATGAAAGGTTACTGTGCCAATAATGTTTGTATAACCACACAAAATGGTGGTGTAGATTATTGTGCCGGTGTCATATAAACAGTTTCATGCATAAGTAATGTGTATTTTTTGATTTCTTATTAAAACTTTATAAATTAAAAAATAAAATTTAGAAAATATGTCTTTTGCTTAAACCATTCATTTTGAAAATTGACCTATTAATAGATATTTCAACTGTCGCATAAATATAGAATAAATTAATGCGAAATCGAACAAAAATCTATTCAGCTCCGAGGATGGTCGACTTGGGGTCTTATGAGGGCTGGGTTCATGAATAGTATCATTCGATTCAGCTCAACAAGCAGAGTAAATGACACCCATCAATACCGCCTCAAAGCAACATGAAAAATCAACTCCCCCTAAACAAAAAACTGAGATATCTATTCTCAGCATCTCCTAAAACAAGTTGAAAGACACCTATCTTGACTTTCTAGTGCTCCGAACACCCCAAGTCGACTCTACCCATGAATAGATCTTAATAACAATTGTAACAATCTTAATAACAAGATATGTAAGGTGTAAATCTACAAAAGAAATGGACACATTTAATATATCTACTTAACTGTAAAGCAGTTTTATTATAACATAAATTATATAACTTTGTATTGCAATAAAATATATTTTTATGAAAAGTTTCCGTTTTTGTTGCCGACAACAGTGGATGAAAATCTTTGAAAAGCTAAATATTATTTAAGATCGTTTAAGTGATCAAAACGTGAATAATTATTGTAAGCAAAAGAAAACTCTACAAATGCTGTACTAGTCATGCAGACTTATTTTCATTTTATATGTACAATTGGGGACAAAAGTTAGTTTCTTATCAAAATCCATCCTCCAGGAAATTTTCAATACTATAGTACTCATTACTATCTATACTAACAAATGCTATTACTCGTTAACATTTTAATTCGTATGTCATATCAAGTTTTATTATATATAAATTTATTACTGGATGATAAGGGACCAGAAACTAACTTTTCCCAATTGCACTTTAGATTATTTATGAACAATTGGGAGTAAATATTTATATTAATGTCATTGTAAAAACGATATACAAAATCAAACCTCTGTGCAATTCTCATGTTTTATCTACTCATATCCTACCCCACAGAAAGTTGATGCATGCAATTTCAAAATAAAAACATGATACCAATTATAATTTTAGCAACTATTCTCTTAAAGATATATCCTTTGGTGTATAAATATCTTAATATAATGCATTATTTTTTATCGAAAAATCTTATTAATCCTTTTATATGTTCTATATTTCGCAACGTCTAGTTATTAGCCAATCTTGAGTTAATGAAGCAAAGCATTATTTTCAGAACAATTTGAATGTTTGGTTATAAACCATATTTAATTTATAATTATCTTTTGCCAAAGAATACAATTTCGTATATAAATATTTAAGACTATCCAACTTTTTAAAAAGTTAAGAATATGTAAATACTAAAATTAATTAAATAATAATTAGCGGTTTTAAAATAAAAATTTAATAGTTTTATTGAATTTAGACGAAGGAATTTTTCATTAGTTTCGACGGAATCAACAATTTTGGACAAGAAAAACTAAAATTAACTTTTATGCTATATATCTTAACTTTTGCAACTAGAAATCCTCTATGAAGTATTTTATTATTAAAGTTAAAGCTCGAACTTCAAATTACTAAATATCTTATACAATTGAAACTAATAATTAAGAGAAATCTTAGAATTAATTGATCACTGATTGCATACCGTTATGGAATGGAAAACTTTATTTATGCTGAGAGTCAACTTAACATCACAATGATATCATTGATAATATGAGCTCAGTTTTAAAATAAAATTACAATAAATAAATAGTATTGTATATAAAAATAGTATATAAAATACATATTAATTACTATTGTTTTCATGTGCCACTTATATGTTGAATCAAAAGTTTAAATTAAAAAATTTACTGCGACTTATACGCGAGTGCGTCTTATCGGCCGCAAAATAGGGTAAATTATCCAAGCTATAAGTTTAAAGTAGTCAAATGATTTCCTATAAAATGTAGTCAAACGATCACAAGATCTCACTTCATATGTTAGCTCATTATAAAGTTTAACTCCTTTATAAAAAATTGAGTTTAAATAAAAGTTATTATTATCATCTTATTTCGAACATTAGTTAAGTGAACTTACATCAGATTCTTGGCAAATATTTTTAGTAAAACTAACCAAATTTTTTTACAATAAAATATTTTAGGCAATAGGAATAAATAAGAATACCTTTTACAGTATCGTATGCACAATAATAAGGGTACTATTAGTTCAACTAGAATGTTGAGAAATAGAAGCCATATGTCAGTTTTCATTATTTAAGCTATAAAAAGTTTGCATTTTATTTTTACAGTATTTAGAGCTTGTCGATTAAAAATATTATAATGATTGTGAGTGAAATTAAGTTCTCATTAGAATTATATTTATTTTTTAATCAATCTCTTTATCAAAACTAAACATTTTGTTTTGTTGATTTAGATTATCAATCACATGCTCTTTTGTTTACTACTAATTTGCGTTGATTGCATAGAAAAGAATGCTTTGATCTCCTTAACAAATAATGATTTCTGGCCGAACGAAATAATATTTTCACCCAATGGTAAAAATTTGGAATTGTACACGGGTTTACCATATGCATTTAAAAAAGGATGTGATGATAGTATCATCCATGAAGTAGTGATACTTCCAACTTTAAATTCAAACCAATATTTAATGAAGTATAGAGGAGATTCATATTGGTTTGGTAGATGGAATGATTTAATGTCGGGTAAAAGAGTAGCTAATTTTGATACGTATAATGGAGCATGGAAAGGGAAAGATTTCATCTCTACACTTTTAGCAAATGATAAAAATCCCGAAACTGGGAATGTGAATAATAGATTTTATTGGACATTAGATAAGGAATCGTCTCATTTTTGGAGTATCACTTCATCTATTTACACATATGAAATCAATGCATATTGTGGTGGAACAGTTGGTCTGTGTTCTGCGCCCAAAAAGATAGGTGTTGGATTCGTAGCGCCGTATTACAAGTATGCATAATATAATGTCATTTAAACCTAATAAAATTAGTTTTAATTGTTATATTAAATCCTTTTTCCATAGTTGGTGTGACAATAAATCAAAGATTAGTCAAGCAAATTTTAGTTTCAAATTTGACCCATTGTTTAACTACCCGCTAGAAATTGAAGCTAGTATTTATGATATTAAGTACGACGCAAATTTACTAGAAATTATAAAGAAATATGACAAGTCACAAATAACATTATTGAAGGATTCAACCATCATCAATAATAGCTCTGCTGAATTAACACGAATATTTAGCGAATCAGGCACAATAGACGAAGAATTTTCTTATGATTTCTATGATGCCTGGAGCAATTTTCATAGAGTTCATGTAGATCCGAGTGCCGTTTTACAAAACAGCAGTGGTGTTTTTGGTCTATTCAATTCTGAAATCACAAAATCTATAAATACTGGTTACAAATATGAGCACCAGGAAACAACTGGATGGGAACCTAAAAACTCAACATCAAAAACAGGAACTTTTAGTGTATCGAAGACATTTAAAGTTGCTCCCCATACGAATGTCAATGTATTACCTTATGTTAACTTTATTGAGAGAATGCCTGTTAAAATGAAACTCATGTTTAAAATCACATCAACGGCTTTCCGTGAAAATCTTCTTTTTGAGCTGAAAGAAAGTCCTCTAGATTCAGCTTTAGTCAAGAATCTTTTGAACCAACATGGCTTCAATTCGAGAATAAGAATCGTTGGTAGTGAAAAATACGCTCTGTTAGGAGAATTGGATTCGACAGTTATCGCATCATTTGGAGTTGACGCTGACGTTCGTGTAGAAAAAGTGGGAGGAAGTGCTAATTTCAATTAGGTTTTAAGAGTTTTGAAAGATGAATATAAGGTTTTAATAAAGATCATTAGTGATAAATTTACATTTTAAGCATTTAGAAATTATTAAATACATCCTATATTTTATTCATGTTTTAAACTATTATCTCAATCCTTTTTAATTCATGTTTGATTAAAATGAACTATAATTATATTTTGTAAATTGATATAAACCGTTCAGATTTTGCATAGACTGTTCAGATCTCAATGAAGAAAGAACTCCCTAGAGCCTATTTTAAGTTCAAGTTAGGTGAATGTTTAGGTGTAGTCATTCTAAAAACGTTTGAAGATAGAAGATCAATAGATATATCAGTCGACTCAGCTCAACAAGGTTAATAAAATTGTTATCTCGGATTTGTTCTAACAAAAAATCTTCAACTTTAGAGAAGAAAATTAGAACCATTTAAGCTATTCAACCAGAAGATATTTCAATAATAATTGAAATAAGTTAGAACTATTCTAATCATTAAAATAACTTATCATTATTATAAACTGTAGTTTTAACCGAGTTATGAGACTTAGACTTAGAATTTGAATATTGAAATTAGAATTTCTGTCATATTTTTGATAAACCAACAGTTTAAAGGTCATTAAAAACATAGATAGACTTAGCTCGGCAAGGAGATTAAAATGCTTTATCACTTGCAGTATATAGTAGAGTCATCAAAAAATAGTGCCAAGTTCTCAAAAATAAAAGTTGAAAAACTATGTTAAATGATGTATCAAAGTTTAACTCATCGATAATTTGTAATATATGATTTTATCGTTGAAGTGTGCAGTGTTAACATATAAAACATCTTTCTTTTGAATAATCTCAAAAATAATTAAAAACAACATAACATGATTTGTTGAGAATTAAATCACTTCCTCTGCCGATATGCCATATAAAATGCATACACTTTCCTTCCTCATCAACAGACCCACCAACTCTCACCTTTCGCGATTTCTGGCTTACCCTCTGCTGCTAGTTCTGGTTTGCTACTCACCCCTATCTTCGTCCAAGGTCTCCAACTAAGCTTTTTGTTAGCTTGTAGGCAACTTATGTTCCGAGCGGTGAGCGACTTACCGTCCCTTTCTGATCTCTTCTTCGTGTAGGAGAAAAAAGGAGAAACCCAATTAATCTGCAAATTGTTTATTGAATAATAATTACTTCTACTTTTTATACAATCGTTCAGGGATTCCGAAATAGTGAGTAGCGACCCAAAGGCGGGTCGCGAAGTAGCTTATAAATGTATTACTATTAAGTCGCAGACATTACAATTTCTTTTTTACCAAATCTCTTAGAAAACTGTTCATTAAATGATCATTTTATTATTTAAAAAACGAATATAAACTCATATACAAATTGAGTTCTTCTATCATCGATTCAAAAAATAATAATAAATTTTAATCATAGTTTTGTTTATTTTTAAAATTGTGCAATAATTAATGAAATCATAGAACTTTTTTTTGAAATATTAGTAGAAGAAATAAAAATACTCACTAATTGAAACGTCTCTTTCATTGATGAGTGAATAAGATTGATTATTGTAAAGCATTGCCAAACAAATGTAATCAATACAGTTCTAGCTGTCAATTAAATATGAATGATTGAGCGCAATTAAAATGTGTTCATATCCTGATAAATATAAAAAAAAGGCTTCAGTGATAAAACAGAACAATACGATGAATCAATTAATTAATTGTGATTTTTCAAAAATCAAGTTTAATTTCTTATGAATATATAAGAATCCCCCCTTTGATAATTTTTGGCCAGATTCGAATTGATGACAACCTATCCTGGAGCGTCCGATAGAATCCCTGAATTGAGGGTAGACCTCCTGTCTCCCAGACGAGTACATTCCGAGAGGAGAGAGTCTCCTGGAATGCATAAAAATGCAAAGAAATTCTTTGATTATTCACTTTTTAGCTATTAATTGATTGTAAACACTATTATTTTAACTCATTTTCATTTAAATTTTCTAATGGAAAAATTCCACAAATAGTATCATCACATTTTCCTCAAACAAAGAAAAAGAGAACAAATTGAGAAGTTTTGAAATGTTTTACTCAAAAATGATGAATGTGAACTTTGGATCGCAGATTTCACAGATATATAAATGAAATATCATTTGAACTTTAGTATCAGACCAGACTAGAATTATTCCAAAATCTAACAAGAAATAGTCTTCAAAAAGTATGAATAGAATAATTTCGAATTGTAAAGAATAACTGTCACTTGAAACTAGTGTTGATTTTCTATTCAATTTTAGCTTTTCATGATTTGGTTTAATTTTTATAATTCTGTTTAATTTCACTTTATTTCTCTTTGTCTATAGAAAATCATTTCATTTCACTTTTACAAAACGAATCAATACTACTTGAACTAAATATAAATTGATTATTCTGATCTCAAAAAATGCTTACCCCTTTACATCAGAATCTCCAGGAATGGATCCTATTCTAGGTGGTCACCCTGTTTAAATATCTCATGGCCATAATAAGTGCGATAATTTAAAAGTCTTATTCACATCTGTTTATGTACTTTATTTCTCAACTTTAATCATAAATAGCACTTATAGCACAATATCATTAATATTTTCTTTTCGCTATAGTATAATTCTTAACTGTGTAAAGTTTTGAACTTTTTTTATTTGGCTACAATATAAATGTGTTAATAAAAATTACTCAATAACAAAGCCAGTACTTTAAATTTAAGCATCCAATGAGATTATACTTTGATAATGAAAAATTCAAGATACCTCGCATTTGATTTGACTGTTGTATTATTATTCACATTGAGTGAGTCATTAGCTATTTTTTAATTTGAAATTTATTTTTATTTTTAAATTCAGTGCCAATAAATGAGTCCTCAGTCAGATGTAGTGATTCTAGAGATACATGCGGTGAACGTGATTTAAGCGGACAACTCGTAAAAGGTACGCTTTACAGTTGTTCTGGTAGTGGTTCAGTTCCAATACTGAAAAATCATTGTCCTTATAATTGTATTCACCCAGAAGATGGAAGACCAGACTATTGCGCGGGTGATTAAAGAGTTCAATTCAATTATAGGCGTCATTCAATTAGTGCGCTCTCAAATGAATATCCTCTCAAACACACTTTTAACACGCATCTGCACGCAGTAATAAACATCCTAGAAATATCATGTTTATTTCATCATGTCACATCACATAATCAATAAACATCATGAGTTTGCGGTTAATCCCCCCTTCTTGACATCGAAAATATGGTTGATTAATACTTTTATAAATAAAATTTGAAATTTTCACAAATAAATTGTGAGGTAATTGCGTTATTAAAACCATAAATGAATTTTTTTCACTTTCGTCTAATTTAAATGAAAGTTTGCGTGCGCACACTTTTCATATACCCTCCCGCACGAATGTGCACGCTTTTGACTCACCTCTCCCTAATTGACTGCGTGAACACTAATTAAATGACGCCTAATGTTAAATATAAGCGAATTTTAATTAAAAAAGTTTTTTATTTTCTAAAAACAGTGTCACAAAATGAGTCTTCAGTCAGATGTAGTAATTCAATAGATACATGCGGTCACCGTGATTTAAGCGGACAACTCGTAAAAGGTGCGCTTTACAGTTGTTCTGGTAATGGTTCAGTTCCAATACTGAAAAATCATTGTCCTTATAATTGTATTCACCCAGAAGATGGAAGACCAGACTATTGCGCGGGTGATTAAATAGTAATGTTTAATATAAGCTAATTTTATTTTAAAAACTATTTTTATTTTCATATACAGTGTCACAAAATGAGTCCTCAATCAGATGCAATGATTTTAAAGATACATGTGGTGAACGTGATCTAAGTGGACAACTCATAAAAGGTGCGCTTTATCGTTGTTCTGGTCATGGTTCAGTTCCAATACTGATAAGCCAGTGTCCTAATAACAATTGTATACACCCAGAAGATGGAAAACCAGATTATTGCGCGGGTGATTAAAGATGAATCTAAAATATAAGATATTTTTAATATGAAGATTATTTTTCTTATCGAATTCAGAGAAGCAAACAAAAACTTGCACATGTAAGCGCGGAACTGGAGATTTTTGTGGTCAACGTACAGAACCTTATCTAACTGGAAACTGTGTGAGTGGTACGCTTTACCATTGCACTGGCGCTGAAATACCTGCAAATGTGAAAAATGATTGTTCAAATCATAATTGTACAACTTTAGGTGATGGAGGAACAGACTATTGCGCCGGTACTCTAGAGTTCTCTTTTACTTGAGCTATTTTTAATTGAAAAGTATTCTTCTTATAAAATATAGAGCACGAAACTCAATTTAATTGCATATGTTCGTACGGAAATGGAGATTTTTGTGGTGAACGTCCAGCACCTTATCTAACTGGAAACTGCGTGCATGGTGCACTTTATCATTGCTCTGGTATGGGCTTAACTGCAACTCTGAAAGACTACTGTCCCAATAATATTTGTCGAGCACCAGGAGCTGCAGGTACAGACTTTTGCGCTGGTTTCATATAAATAGTTTCATATATAACTTATGTGTATTTCTCGATTACATATTAAAACTTTATGAAATTATTAATAAACTAAAAATTTAATTGTGAAAATAAATGCCTTTCGCTTCAATCAATCTTTTCGGAAACTGTAAATTAATATATATTCCGATAATTCATCTTTTTTTCAATAAACTAAAATTTCAAATTTTGGTTTTTTAAACATGGGCCTCTATGGGAAAATTTTTTCTCTGATACCACACAATCATGTATGATACATCGTTGTATTTAGTTCGTTGAGCTGATTAATTTGATACCACATTTGGCTAGATCCGATAAGGAACTGACCACTCGGGGTCAGTTGACTTTAGCATAACTTTCATAGCATATCATAGAATATAAAACAAAATTGAACAGAAGTGGTCAGTTACGGGTCGGATCTGGTCAAATGTGGTGTCAAATTAATGAGCTCAACGAACTAATACAACAATGTATCAAATGTATGTATTATATCGATGTATTAATAAAACAAAACAATAACTTAATTAATACATTGCAGAGCACTACTCAATGCTCTGCTTGAGAGTGAAAATACAACTGAACAATAATAATAAGGTATTGTGGAGATTCTGTCATTTAATCTCTAATAAGTTGTCAATTTTGAATTAAATAATCATTAGAACGACAGCAACGGTAACGACGACAATGAGATGTCAGTTTCATTAAAAATGTGAACAAATGGAACACAAATGGAGTTCTAAATAATATTCATTTTTATATTTATTAACAAATCAAATAATATATTTTAATATTTTTTAGATTAATGCTTTCATTTCATTTCAATGATAGAGACAATGACTGACTTTCATCAAAACATAAAATGACGTATAAGTTATAGTCATTAGTCTTTTGAGAGACTATTTGTAGATTCAATTTTTGATAAACAGTATTTAATAAATTTACAAGTATTATCAAAACTATGCTAAAGTTCATATACATGGTGTTTTGATCTTGTCTATATATATAGAAAGATAAATGTCTATCATTTCAAAATTAGAGAAACAAGAAACGGATCTGAAACATGTGGCATCTCTTAAATAATTTATTTCTAAAGTTTCAACATGACAAATTTGACTTTGAGCTTAATTTTGTATTAAACATTTACTCTTATTTTATAGTTTTGTTTGGATTAAATGAAAATCCGAAATTGTGTTCACATACAACACGAGCAGACTCTGTTTTTGGTAAGTCAACCCATTTGCCGATTTCAGTTACCGTATTTGTATGAACAACGATAAGATCAGAGCATTTCCTTTACCAGTCAACCAATTAATCAAAGTCAAATCTGTATTACTATTAATCCATTTCCATTTTCCAGAAGAATCTTTTGCACCATTTATCCAAAAATAAGTGAAAGAAGCTCATTCAAACTCCAATCAGCCTAAAAATGAGTTCAAAATTATCTGTTTATCGTATGAATCGATTTCAATTAAAGTTGAGTTGAAAGTTTTGCAAAGATTTACTGATTCATCGAATGTATACGATTTTGTCATTGCACTTAACGGTATAATAAATGCTTTATTTTTTCCGTTGAGATCAGTAAACAACTGATAGAGACTGACTTTGTTATTGAAAACAACATTAAATATATCATTGAATTGATTTCGGGTTGCTTTGAGATCGTCTTCTGATTTCTTAAGTCTTGCACTTAATGACTTCCATTTATGAAAGATGAGTTTACATATTCTTCAATA
>JAQFZT010002327.1:0-11950 GCA_034696325.1 Camisiidae sp. | reverse complement strand
ATATATCACAAACAATAAAACCATGATTTATTAGAAATTAACTCAATGAATACAGATTTAGAAATAAACACTTGTGTTTGTTTATATACAAAATTAATTTCTACATACAGGCGTTTGTAACTGCTAGAATGAATCTTGAAAACTTTGAGGATAAATGAAGTTGAAATATGCTTATCATCAAAGCAAGAAAAATGTGCAAATTTTCTCTCATAAGTAAAATTTTTGTACTTTATTCTGATATTTTAAACCAAATCATAGAAAGCGGGAGATTTCAATCTCCAGCGTAACACTTAAGAAGGGGATCAAGAAGACAATAATTGATATTTTTAAGTTACTAACTTTAAGTTTAAATAAATTAATCCAAAATAAAATATTAATTTCTTGAGTTTAGTGATTCTTTTGTTGAGTCTTCAAAGCTTTCATTTAAGTCATTGTTTTTTGTGACCAACAATTTTTTATATCTTAACCAATAAATTTTTAGGAATGATTTTGTTAGTAATTCTTCTTAAATCCTGATACCGCCAGCTATTGTTCGAAGGAACTGTATACCAGGCACTAAAATTGTGATTAACTGTCGGATTATTGTTCGCCTTCTCAATCAATGCTTTAATGTTTGTAACATTAATAAACTGTGGTCTCAAATGAAGAGTTTTGAGTTTATCACTACATTTTATAAGAAGACAAACACCAAAGTGAGTGATTTTATCGGAGTTTATATAAAGTTTCGAAAAGTTTCTCATTTTAGACAATTTTTGAAGAGTTCTATCAGTTATAAACTCTGAGTGAATAGAAATTTGAATCAAATCTAGTGATTCCAAGTTTTCAAAGTATTTGTCCTCATAATAAGTACATTTGAATTCCAAAACTTTTAAACAATTAACTGTTCCAACCATTTTATATTCAATTTTTGTCAATAGATGGAAGATTACGAGTATATATTACATTATTATTATGATTTAAATACTCATTCGGTGGAGGCAGCGTAGTGCATACGAGAGGAACGGTTCCTTTTTCTCACCCAAAAGTGAACTAAATAACGTTGAATAAATCGATAGCTTTCAGCCCACATATACTTAAAAATTCATTACCACTATCGCGCTGTCCTAAATCACCATCCGCGGTAAAAAAAGATATTATTAAGTAAAAAAAATTCAATACAAAAATAATCACAAATATTCAATGGATGTCAAACTTAATATTATTCTTGAGCCAAACAAATATAAATAATTTATTCAATTTTGAAAAATAACAAAAATTAAATTACAAACATAGGTGACCGAAAAAATTTTTTTTGGGCCAATTTTTATAAATATATAAGAAAATGATGAATAATAGAAATTTAATGATTTTTTGAGCTTTCAAAGGAACTTTTGCTACCAAACATGACTTTTCTCGATAAATTAATTTTCTTGAATAGCGATTTTTGTTGAATGAAAAGTCGGAGTTTTATAAAGAGTTTAATGGCAAACTCGATAATAGGATGACAGTTTATCACAGGAATATCACTTAAATTGTTAATCACAGAAGAGTAAATCAATGATAAGATGTCAACAGAATCATTAAGTAGATAATTATTAATAAAAAATTGGAAAAATTTCTCAGTAAAGTCAACGATTGTCAAAATGAAATGATGAGGATGAGAATTAGATTTGAGACTAGTCAAACGAGAGTCATCAAACATCACCACTGATTTTTCATCCAAAAATGATTTACAATTATCACATGTTGAAAATTTATTTAAGCATTTAATATGAATGTAACCAGATAAATCATAAATTGCACAATCCGTTATAAATTGACTAGTTTCATCGCTGTTATCACTGGGTTCTGAATCACATGAAATATTTGATAAAGAGTCCACAAAATCTTGTAACTCATCTTCAAGTTTGAGCAATAGTTCATCAGTGGCTTTCATTTGTTCGTTAACTTTAAGTTTATGCAAATCTGCCAATTTTTGATAACTCAAACATTCGTCATTATTATAATTAGTATTTGAAATTTCTAAGTGCTTTGCGAATGAGATCAATTTAAAACTGTTACGAATATTCAAAGCCGTTGGATGAGGTTGACCACGAGCTCTCAATTCTGAGAATAAAGATTCTACCGAATCAGATGTTAATTTATTTGGAATTAATTTTTTAATACCAAGATTAGACAAATAACTTTGAAGAAATATTAAAGAATTAATTGTGAGTTTAAACCCAGATTGAATGGGTTTCCAAGTATTATTATTAACTGAATTGATGTTTTGTAAAATTCTCAAAGTTTTTTTTAAGTATAATGATATTTCTATTAAAATTTTTATCTTGGTCATCTAATATATATTCAGAGGAATTATTTGCATTCAAAACATCCCATGTTTGAGAGAAAACTTCGATGAAAAAAGCAGTGCTAATAGCACCATCGTCTAACACATTGCACTCATTAAGAAGACGTAATGCAGCAGAAGTGGACTTGGTGAATATATTTGCAGCTAAAGAAACTTTCATTTTCTTAAAATGAGGAATGTTTATATGATGTTCGGTAAGTTTGTGTTGAGCTTTGATTTCTCTTCCTTTCTCGCTTTCAACTAAGAGTCTAATATATTTGAATGAAATTATATTTGATGGAAGTTTAAATTCGTTTTTAATTTCTTCGCTGAAAGTATAATCTTGGAAAAGTATAGAATTCCTCAGATTTTTAATCAAATGTGCAGGATCTGCCATGAATGTGAGAGACCTGTTACTATCAGAAGGATGTGATGAATGACATTGAAATGAATCTCTTTTGGCAAAAATTTTGAATTCCTTCCAAAGTTTCATATTGGATGGGCCCATATCTGTTGTTATACTATGTATTCGATACTGAGTTATTAATTCAACGGCGATAATGACATGTTTTGTTATTTGATAGAAGGAATCTTGGCTTATTGAATTTCCTGTGAGCGGCAACAAATTTTGAGAGAGAGAAAATTGGTTTTACTAAAAAAGCCATAACATGTGTTGCTGTTAGTGGTACTAATTCATTGTTTGATTTGAAAACAACTGGAATATTCTTGTCACGAAACTCCTCTGAAATGGATCCAATGAAGCATTTAAGTTGTTGGTCATAAGAAATTCCAGGTTTGATTTCCATTTCATCAATCAAAAGAACGCATGCTTTTTCTTCAATTTCATTGAGTTTATCAAATGATCGAATTTTGAGTATTTCGTTCTGAATTCCTGGTCTCATTTCAATAAACTCCATTCGTTTACAAAGCGTACGATATGATGGTAAAGGATAGCCTCTTTTTCTGAAAGTTTCATATCCATTTTTACCAGCCTTGAAACGAAATGACAAAGATTCACTAATGGTTTCATCTGTCCATGCAATTTTCTTGTGAAGCCTTTCAATTTGATCTTGATTGAATATTTTATTCAATTTTGATTTCAAAAGATTTAATTCTGATTCCAATTTTTGATATTTGATTTTTAATTCATTCAACTAAATTCATCAAAATTATTGGCAAATTAAACAATTGATATTTAATTAGATTTTTACCTCTAAATTAGATCGACAATTGCAAGATACTTCAATTAATGTTTTTGAAACTAAATATGGAGTTGCTTCTGGTTTTAATTTTTTTGTAATTATGAATTGATCTTCATTAAAATGGCATTCACATATTCTTTTCCCGTTATTAAGCCCTTTTTCCCCATATGAAGTTTCAAGAATTGGTTTCCAGCTGTCTTTTATTGGAGTTGATATGTGACCATTTTCAAATTTACATTTACAAACTCGAATTGAACATAAACTTGGCATAATTTTCTATATGAATTAAAATTTTTTAAAAAAATTAAATTAAGTTTGTTCAATCATCCTTTAATTTTGAAAAAAGGCCCACTATTTGGGCAAAAAAGGCCCACTATTTGGGCAAAAAGACCCACTATTTGGGCAAAAAAGGCCCACTATTTGGGAAAAAGGCCCACTATTTAGGCAAAAAGGCCCACTATTTGGGTTAAAATGGTCTATCAGACATGTTAATCTCTCTCTTTTGATAAAAAAAATTTGGCTCAGGAACGATGAGTTTGACATCTATGTATGTCTCACCTTAAATATAATAACATTTGCGAATCTTTGAAATGATATAAAAGTTTAATTTATTGTTTCAAAAAATTATTTTTTAGTAAATCTTACATGAATCGATTCAATACCATCTAAGCGACAATTTTTATTTAAATTCACTTATAATTAGTTTTATTTAACAAAAATTTACCTCAAATTTTATTGATATATTGGAAAATTTTTACTGTTTTTTTACTAAAGTTTTGTTTATAAACATTATTTGTATTCTTTTGTATCAAATATTTGGTTGATTAGATAGACATCTATTGGATTAATGACGGTCGACACCCCCCTGGGTGGAGGACATAATGACAATGACTTGAGATTTTCGAAACGCAAAAAATGTTTGAAAACATGTCTTCCAAAATGTTCTAGGCATCTATAGTAATTTTGGCATTTGACTCTCTTTATCTGTCTGTCATATATATTTGCGATTTCAAAATAAGTTTCTGAAACTCTAATTTCTTTTGATTTTGGTAAATATTGTTCATTAAGTTGTTGTGTACAACTTTGGACGAGAACTGTTTTTAAATTTGGAGCTGATTCCAGTAGTGGTCGCAGTCGTATTGTTTGTAATTCATGAATAATAAAACTTTGCAATCTATGCCCACATTTAACTGCAAAGTTTTTAAAACAATTTTCACACACATCTATTGATTCGAGAGTAATTTTCTTCAATTGATTACAATTATTAGTTATAACTTCAAGTGATTTATCTTCAATTTTAAAGTAATGTATTTCTAATTCGTTAATGAACTTAAACTTTTTCACCAAAATTTCTAATAAAATACTGAAATTTTTAACTTTATTTGATCTTGCTATTAAGACAGTTGTTTTGGAATTTTGTGGGAAATTCAAACGTTTGATGAGAAGTATTTTGTGTTTATTGAAAATTAAACGTTTCCATTGTTTTGAAATACATTCAAAACACATTTTATCCCTGACAAGAATTAAAATTCATGAGCGTTTATCAACTGTTGTTTTTGATTCCAATCAATTGAAATACAATTCAAATGACTGTTATATAATGTTTTATAATAAAAAGGTGAATAGGCTTCAAAGCTAGTGTGCATTTGTAAGAATAATATAACCTTTAAAAATGACAGTTTGAAAAAAAATTTAAAAGGGTCAAGAATTGACCTCAATGAATATTGGTTGGCAGGAATATTATTATTTTTGAAAATGTGAAGATTTATAAGGTTTAAAAAAATATGACTTGAGTTGAAACGCGCGGGCTTTTGACGCATTTTCCTAGTAAGGTATGGTTAAGTTTTTCATGTTAAATGTTATTTATATATGTGCTTGAATATGGAAAATTCACGTTAGCTTATAGGCCTTAAAAGTAAAATGAGTTATGTAGGTGGAGTTATACATTTAGGTAACTTGTTTTACTTTTAAAGCCTATAAGCTAACGTAAATTTTCCATATTCAAGCACATATTACAGTATCTCTAATTGAGGAGTCGCTCATAAAACAACACATTGAATTTATTTTTAGGTGCCTTTTCTAGACACTAATTTGAAACTTTCGGTACTTGTAACTTAAACTTATTTTTATAGTAAAGAAGTTCTAAATTAGTGTCTAAAGAAGGCAACACTAAAAAATTCAATGTGTTGATACAAAAACTGTAATAAAAGCATTATTTTAAAAAGCATTCATCAGAAAATGTACTGATATATAAATGTTCTATTGAATGAAATAAAATAACGGTTTGAGAACAAATAAATAAAGGTAACCGCTATTACCCCGTTTATAAAAAATATATCCATTTTCAATTTATTCTCCCCTTTTTTAATGTGTTGTTGAACGAGTTGTATTGTTTCAATTTTAATTATCGATCAAATTATTTTCTAATAACCATTTGACTTGATTTGACTTTATTTTTTGATTTAGTCATTTTACTTATAATATTAGTGTAAAACTGTATTTTAAGCTTTTATTTCACTTTGATATGACTCTTTTATTTGGATTATGTTCAACAATCCTTATTAGCCTTCGACCTAAAGAGACTAATTTTCAAACTATTATCAAAATAAACAAAAATCATACTTCAGTTTGAAATTTTATTGATATATCTATTATGAATTAATAGTATAGGTAACAGTGTTTGAAAACGCAGTTTAATAAATCTCTTTTACTTTCTCAATGCTTGAAAATTATGTCACTTTTGATAATGAGTTAGGGTTATTGTAGGGTACTTTTGAGTAAATACTTAAGTAAAGCGCATTTGAATTTGAACACTCACTCATTGCAGAATCAGAACAAATTGAAGAGAAGCTGAAAATTTTAGCCACCAATATTGATCTTTGACCCTTATATTAATATTGGAAAAATTGAATTTTAAACTGTAATTACAATATATGTGCCGTTATAAGTTCAAAAATACCAACATAATTATTACTTACAGTTAATACTTGGTGAGGTTGCACCTTAACATTTCTACAAAATTCTTAGAAAATTTGTATTACAAATCTTAGTAATCTTAATCAATTATCAAAAGTTACATTAATTAGTTTGGAGAGAGGTCATCGGGAACTAATTATGTTGTTTTTAAGATTTTATTTTAATTGTGTTCTCTTAAGTCTTCAGTATGTTATAAAAAAAGGTTTGAATATGATTTCATATGTAAAAAATTCCAGAATTTCAACTTTCAAAAATTAATTTCCATAAAGCATAAAACTGTACTCAAACTTTAAACGCGTTTTACAAAGAACAGTGTTTTCGTCTATAGTTCCCTATCACTGCCCTCCAGTCATATATGAGATGAAACAATATTTGGCACCAATAAAATTTCAACTAATATTGAAATTCATTAGTTTTCCTAAAACTTTGAATATTTTTTTCAACAACTAGAGGTTTATTGGCCACGACAGACAGAGTGTACAAAAGTATCAACTAATTCTATTCCACAAGTGAAACACGCATTAAAAATTTTGTTAACAAATTCAAACAATAATGAGAAGAAGTTTGTCTTTATCATCAATTTAAATGCTATACATGTTAACAATCAATAAGTAAGTGGAAAGAGAGATATCAAATAAAATATATATAGTAAACAACTTATTCTATATAAGATTTAACTCAATACATGATAGAAATTAATAATTAAGATGAAGTCTACTAATTATTAATAGCTGAAAGTTCATCATTAATACCAATACATGTTTAAATTTGTAGTTTTCTATGGGTAGGAATTGCAGCGCTCAGTAGAAAAGCAACGAAAAGTTTAGTTTCAAAGTTATTCAAATTTTCATGTATGAATTTCTCTTTTATTTTTGGATTTTGATTTTGATTATTCGGTTTCATATCAATTATTAATTTCCACAGAAACATTCATTAATTTATATCTCAATTCAATCGATTCAAATCTGACCAAAAAAGTTTTCTTTTGAAAACATTTTGTTGAGTTTATAGTTTCTTACATTTCATGATTATTTTTTCCTTTAATTAATTAACTTTTGGTTTTATTTCTCTCTTTTGTTTAAATTGTTTTCTTAAGAAAATTATTTGTAAACAAGAAATTATATTTAATACAATGCCTCACTATCTCAAAATAGAGAAAGTTTATACAAAGCACTGAAATCTAAAGGAGAGCTTTTGTAAATTTAAGTAACTTTAATCATTATTTATTTTGAAGAAAAAAATTATGTCATTTATATCTCAATTTCGTTTTTGAAAATATTTTGATATAAGAGTTGACATATAAAGAAAGATTAATGATGTTATTCAAGCTAACACTTTAACATGATGATGTACATCAAATTTATATGAGATCAATGATTTGCTATACTTTTGACGCTTGATTTAGAAAAATTTCCACCAGAACCCCTTCTACATAAAAAGATGTCGGATCTTTTCAATCTGAATTAATAAATCTTGTCATAAGACAAGTTTAATATTAATCATTAGTTATTTTCACGTTCGGCTTACATTTTTGTATTGAAATGTGTTTCATGCCTTTGGATATAACATTTTAATTTTAGAAATAAGTTGGAAAAAATTCAAAAATCAAATTTTTAAAGTGAAAGCTGTAGAAACTCGTGTTTCAGTCTTTAAATATCTGAATTGAGATTAAAATGAGCAACATTTTTATGTACAGGTATGTTAAATGAACATTAAATAGCTTTATGCTTATCCTATGAACAGGTATTCTCCTAATCCTGATAAGGTATTTAAGTTTTCAATGCCTGTATTCCACTTAAATAAGCATTAAATCACTTAAACTATAATTAAATTATTCACGAAAAATTCATACTTTTTTTAAACATTTCTGAAGCTTCAAAATATTTATGACTTAATTAAAAGCTTATTATTAATTAGTTGTATGAAAAAATACAAGGATAATAAAATTAAAATTTCCAAAAAATACAAATTCATACTATTTACAACTTATAATATCAAGTTATAACATGTGATGACTAGTAATATACTCTTTATCAGTCACGCATTTTTAAGATGGATTGACATTTAATACGGGAATTACCTCTCAATGCTTACGAACGACAAATATGTCAATCAGGAAATGTCAGAAATCCAGTCAATGCCAGTTAAATATACAGTTTAAATCAATACATTTACAGTCCGTCAAAATCACAGGTTTTCACATACATAAGAGATTAATGTCTGATAATGTCATTGAAAGTGAGATGAAAATGAAAAAAATGCTTTTTTATATTACAAACTGTTTTTCGTGCTTAAACTTTTATTATACCCTTGAAAGTAGTAGTCCTTGATTTGGTATAAGACGACCAAATGCTTACACACCTAGTGATGATAATTAATTAAATTTTTTCATCCTTTAAAACTCTAGTTTCGACCTTCAATAGGGCGAAAAAGGTGAAAATCGGTTACAAAATCAATTAGCATTCTTTAACATTAACCGATTACTAACTGTAGCGTAACCTGTAATAAACTATTTATAAATATAGACTTATAGTAAACTCAACTTCATATACATAGGGCTTCAATTAGAACATTTTGTTTATTTGATGCGCAATTTTGATTCACAATTAATCTTCTTTAATATTTTTTCAAAAGATCTAAATAAACAAATCTACGCCACTGTCATTTGAATTCGTTGGTTACAAAATTTTCCCCCTAATCAAAGACTTTTAGACTGAATTTTGATTGCCTGTCATTAAAAAGTTTAATCAGAAAAATGATGTGAAACTACAGATAACTTTCGTTAATAAACTTGAAATACGTGATAAACACAGATAGAATTCTGAAAATCTAGTTATTATTCAATCAACAAATGAATAATTTTCTATAAATTGAAATAAAATTATTTATTTTTAATGATAACTATTAAAATATAAGTTTTTTTATCATGAGTAGAATGTCTGCGTGCATATTAACTTTCTCCCCAATGGTCTACGTGTCTGTTATAGGATCATCGATTCATGTGGTTACGTGACCGGTTAGTACTTAAGACTCAGCACCTGTAGAATAAGCATCAGTTCGATAGTTGAATCTCTAAAGCTTCTTATATTCACTTTAAACTAAAATCTTTTCAAAAGATTTCTCTTCAATAAAGCTTTTATCTGAAAGCAGTAGTTATTGAACTTTCGTTTGTTAACTATAATAGAAATTTTGTTTGAGAAATAAATTCTCATTTAAATTCATGCTAAAAATGAATTCAATAGTTTTCATCCTTCTTTTGAGTTTTTCTCGTAAGTATAAATTTTTCTGAACGAAAATTTTTCTTTTAATTAAAATGAGTATTAATTTTTGTAATGAAATTATAGTTTCTGTGGTTTTGGGAGCGAAAAAAAATGATAGCAAAAATCCTAATATCAAATGTGATGGTGAAACTAGAAAGAATGCTAATGTTTGCGCTGAGAAATTATGGTTTGTGGGAAAGGGTTCACGAAATTATCCCGAAAATATGCAACAATTGCAGAAATTCTGTAAACAGACTACAGGTCTCATCAAATGCGTTAAGGATTACACCGATGTTTGCGGTAAAGGAATACAAAAACAGTTGGCAAATGTAATGCTATACACCGTGAAAATGAATCAGAAGAGCTATTGCACAAAGCCTTCAAAGAAAGATGAAGTTATCTCTTTGTCTTCTTGTGGTAATGCTATACGAGAGCAGACGAATGTTTGTATGGAAGACTTTTTGACTGGTTTAGGAAAAGCTAATACTGTGGAAACTAAACATAAAGTACCTCAGGCTTGCTGGTGAGTCAATTGTATTTAAGTATTTTTATCATCAATAAGTCAACAAGTTTTCAAAAATAATCATTAGAACTAAATATCAATTTAAGGCTAAAATTTTTATAAATTCTTTCAAATTCTAAGACCAAATGAGGATTTTTATGACATTTATTATTTAGGCATTAGTTTGTTCTCAATTAAGCAAATTTTTCAACAAAAAAGTTATTTTTGAAAAAAATTCATTTATAGATGAGCTTGTTCAATTGATGTAAAATTGTAATGTCCTTAACTAAATATCCTATTTTACCGATTACTGAATAACTTAGAAATTTTCTATTACAGTGCTTTCCACGAACTCAAATCTTGTATCATGAAATCCGCCCGAACAAAAGGCAGCCCATTATGTGTTGACAAGAAATTAGAGAATCTCGAGAGATATATAAACGCGATGGCAGGCAATACATTGAACCTTATGTGCAGCGAATATGAAGAGGAATCTGATAAATGCTCACAATTACCACCTCTACCAAAAGGTGTCACATTCACAAAGCCTCCATCAATAATAGTTGGCTTCGGGCAACTCCTCACAACTTTATGAGAACTGAATTTCTTTTCAATTTATTCATTTTGTAATTAAACTCATGATCTCATTCTAGTTTTAATTTATTAATTGTTTTCTACTTTTTTAATATACTTTGTTTGGCTTCATATTCATAACAAAAATTTGTTGTATTTATATTATAATCAAATAAACTTTTGCTTAAAATTCAATAAAACCATTTTTAAACAAAATTATTTATTGTTTAATTTATTTCAACTCATTTAACTTATGATAATTTATAAAATCCTGAATATCTGTATAACTTTTGATTGAATTGGAAAGAATTTAGTACAAAATTAGAGTGAAAGTGGCATAAGTCCTAGTAGTGAAACTCTTTTATATCATATTTGTTTATAGTAGAGAAAACATGAGAAATGTGCACAGAATCATACACTAAAGTCTCTATTTTTGAAAGTATCCATATTTTTGAAGTAAAAAAACTCCCGGCACTACTCCAATGTTCTAATGGCACTCCACAGGTTCTAATGAGATATTTCTCACCTCTCTGTGATGACCACAGGCTGAGGAGTAGTCATCATTAATAATGTGAGCTTTAGTTAATTATCATCATTTATGGTGAATATTAAGCAAATTTTATGAAAGATGTCTTCATCTTTAACAAATTTATTATCAATAGAGAGGCTGTTTAGTTGATAGATAAATGTTATGCTTAGAATTATCTAACTCTCATTTTTAACTCTTTTATTTGCATTGCATTATATATACTAAATAACTTTGAAA
The DNA here is from genome assembly GCA_034696325.1 of Camisiidae sp. Classification (NCBI taxonomy): domain Eukaryota; kingdom Metazoa; phylum Arthropoda; class Arachnida; order Sarcoptiformes; family Camisiidae; species Camisiidae sp. Next base: position 363 of record JAQFZT010002327.1, on the reverse strand, counting down.
TTTTGTACTTGAGTGCGTTCCATGAACTCAAATCATGTAATAATATAATCCGCCCAAACACAAGGCACACAAATTTGCAAACAAGCAACAGGTCTCAGCATTGTGTTAAAGATTACACTTATGTTTGCGGAAAACAAATACAAAAACACTTGAAAACTACAATTCGATTTGAATTTGAATGATAATCCATGATAGTATTTTTTGAGATTTTATTATTTGGGATTAAATTCTCTGGAGTTTTTTGAGATTCTAATTTTGGGACTTCGTTTTATGGCATTTTGGAAGCGCTATTGCCCAAAGCCTTCATTGAAAGATAAGTTATTTCTTTGTCATGTTGTGGTAATGCTATTCGGGATTAGTCTA
>JAQFZT010002326.1:0-11952 GCA_034696325.1 Camisiidae sp. | reverse complement strand
CTATTTTAAAGTTTGATAATAAATTTATTCAAAATAATAAATTTATCAATAAATTTATTAATAAATTTATTGCTCTGGAGAAAATTTAGTAAATTTTTAAACGCTAATAAATACTTATACACATTCCTAATTCCAATGAATATTTGATGCAATTTGGTTTGCTTCCTGACTTCGAAACTTTGAAAGATGAAGTTTCGATCGAATAAAAATCTATTCAAAGGCATCCTTATGTAATAAATTGAATTAATATGACATAAGAATTCAGAGCGTTATGAAGAAGTTGAAAATTTCTGATAGCTTAATCAGTTAATGTGACAACCAATTAAAAAAATGCTTTTTATTTATGGTTATGGCTTTATAGCGCTAATAATTATTTGAAAGTACTTAGCGCACTACCTTTTATATTGTTAGTTAACAAATAAGTTACAATAGTTATTATTCAAATTTCAAAGCTTAACAATTAAAATTAATCTTTAGATAGAGGTCAGACTTTTCTAAAAGGATTTTAAAATGTCAAATTTTAAACTTTTCGATACTTTTCACTTGTATTTTGCTAAATTCAGTACAAAATCAAGAGAAAGTGTTTCGTAAGCTAAAGCTCATGCAAAGTGAACTTATTTTATTATAATACTAGCTATAAAGTCCGTTCAGAAGAACGGAAAATATCTAAAAACAAAGATTTTGTATAGCATTGCTTTCAGTTCGATTTCTGGCAGGGGATAGTTTTTTTACTAAACTTAAAAAAAATTCTTTTATGCTTTTTTTGAAAAATGAATAGCCAATGCTGCACCTCCTGGTCATACTGATTACGAATATGTAATTGGTTCAGGTCTAAAGTGTCCACAGTTCGAATGCATAGAAGGACAGACAGACACACATATCTGTTCTTTATTATATAGATTCATTAGATTAGTTTTTATCAAAGTTTTCAATTCGTATTTATAGCCCAAACTTTTTGCATTTGGTTTTTTATGAAATTGAAAGACGAGATTCTCATCTTTACAAAAACTTATGATGAAATATTCTTTGATAAAATCCTTGTAATTAATTTGTTTTATCTCAATCAAAAAATTATCATTTCAAACTTTAATCATTACAAATTACTTTAAAAATTTTGAATCCAATGAAATCTAATCAATTAATGCTAACTTACAATCTATTTTGCCTTTTTGGAAGTGAATTGAATCAACACACAAATTAGGTTTAAAATATCTTTGCATTTTGTTCAAGTCTAGACATTATAGAATCAACTTTACATAATAAATGAGAGCTAATTAGATTTTTATACTCGAACTGAAAACTTTGCATAATTGAAACGTTTCCTAAAAGAAAAAATATTTTTTTTGCTAAAAATAAATTCTTGTTAACGATAAGTTAAGCCGATATATAGTAAAGTTATACATATTTGACATTCTAAAGAAAAGCCTTTTGCATTTTTAATTTACTTTTTAATGCAATTCAAGTTCTCAATGCGAGATTAGCCTTTGCTTTGAAATATTATTCGAAGAAAGGCTTAACTTAATCTAATTTTCGAATGATAGATAGGATCATTCATTGAAATTTTTAGCCAATGATTATTTCTTCATTTCAAACTTTATTATTTATTCACTTCAAACAAATAAAGAATCAATGAATTTAATTTCTATTACTATTTCATTGATGAATAGCAAACAAAATCTTAAATTAATCGTCAAATTTTTAATCTTTGGTTCATTATAATGGAAACAATTGAGAGATAATAGTTTTAAAAAGTCGAAACTTTGTGCCTTAACTCTAAGCTTAAACTTTATATTATGAGATTTTATTTTTTTTCAGTTAAGGCTTTTAAGTTTTGTGATTTGAGCAAAATGTTAATCAAACAGAACGTGATTTGAATTTCTTAAGAATTTGAAGCATTTGAATGCAAATAGTTTAATACAATCTATTTAATTATGAGAATATCTCTTATTGAGACCAGTGATTGGTGTGTTAACACATTAGATAGATATGATTATTTAACTCTTCGAGAGTTGGTTATCATATGCGTAAAGAAGAGTTATAGAAGAGATCGACGAAAGCATAGTTTTGAGTAAAACGCTTTCAAAGAATGCTTTCATAGTACGCGATAAGCATTTACTGCACTCATTCTTACGCTTAAGTAATGAACTGACTTTCTTTTAATTAAAATCAATGTTAAAACTAATTATCGAAAATCGGAAATTCTCCAAAATTTGACATTTGAACCCATATTCAAAGATTGTTATAACTTGAGAGAAGACATTTAAAGTAAAATCTGAAAACATGTTAAGCGCCGACATGTATAACTTTTGTTCACACATATGCTTCTCTAAAGTGAATTGTGAATCACATTTTTCAGTTAAATGCCTTAAACAGTTACTATTAAGTAAATGGTTTACTTGTTATGTACTTGTCTTGTTTAAATAATTTTTAGTTAATTTCCGAAGAACTTCCGAATTAGAATATGTAAAGTTATACTTTAACTTTATGAAACATATATAATATAATAGAAAAACTTATAATCTTTACTTTTTTTTAAGTGTTTGAACATTTCTAAATGCTTAATTTATATTAAAATTTATATAACGTTCATTTTCTATGAAGTCTCCGACAATATATAAACAAATTTGTCTCAACATTTCATATAGTTCAAGGCTCACAAATCTAAGTATTGCCATCATATGAGCTTCAGTGAGCTGCTCTTGAACTCATTTGATCGCAACAATTTTTGACAATGGCTTCAGTAATGTTGAAGCATATATTTGAAAATGAATCCTAAATGGTTTCAATATTTTCTCTTCAGATGGAAACTTGACTTCAATGAACTATTAGAATAAATAAAACATAACCAAAAGTCAAAGACTTTGTCAAAGACTTGAATTCATTAGTTTAAATTATATGTTCATTTTGTTTCATCTGTCATCAAAATCAATTAATTATTTCAGAAACAATACCTTCATTATCATGTTAGATCCCATTAATGAAAAATTTCAATTTATAATTTAGATAAACATAAGGCCAAAACCTTCGATTTTCTACTTTACGATATTTTAATTGTTGAACTCGTTTCCGATCTTTTGTATTAGAAGACAAACATCATTTCGTGATTTTATTATCAATTTTCTAGCACTGAATTTGAAATAAGTGGGTGTTATGTTTAAGGCTTAATTTGATTTTCAAAAAGCACTTTAGCTTCGTTTTATTGTTAGTGTTGTTCATCGGCTTTTCACTGTTTAGCAGACATGAAATTAATGCATAATTTAAATTTTAGAACTTCTTAAGTTAACTCAAGCTGACCGAAAAGGACTCCACCCTATGTTCTTATGTTATTTTGATGACAACTTTGTAGAGTAAGGAAGAACTTTGTGAAAAGATAAAGATTAAGTGATTCATTACTCTTTAATACCTATGCGTAGAAACTTTTGAAAAATAAAATCCCAGTTGACTTATTATTGTGTCATTTGAATGAGATTTGGATTATTTTTAAAGATAAAATCTCATTAATTACATCTAAAAAAGAAAATTTGTTGTTTTATTTTTATACAGTTTACATAATTTACACATCCTATTGAAACTCAACTATCACTTTTTCCCAACTAAATTAACAAAAGTTTTATCTGGTTTCATATGTTTATAATGCTAAATAGATTTTTATTTAATTTAACAAATTTTTTATGCTTTTCAATCAAATTAGTGCAGTATATTTTGAATGAGAAGTGAACCGACAAACCAGCACTGAAACTATCTGAAACAAATAGAAAAGATCGCATCTTTTCAAGTTTTGTTACTTCATTATAATAATACAGAATACATATAGGATTGCGTGTGTGAACTGATAAGCAAATAAATTTAATTCATTTTAAGCCATTGATCTAAAATGTTATAATTAATAATATTCGTTTATCTATTGGTCATGATGTGATAAACCTGATAAACTTTGTGCTTAGATTTTTTACAAAAATCTAATTTCATGCGAGTATTTCCGCAGATCAATCATCATTCTAAATAAAACGCAAACCAAATCTATCCTTAATTTGTTTCTAAGCAATCATAATAAAAAAGAGATAATTAATATAATTGTAAATGAAAGAGAAGTTAGAATGAAAAAGACTTCAAAGAATAGCAACAGAGCTATTCTCCGATTAATTCGGACCATAACTAAGATTCGTGAGTCTATATTTTAGAAGTAATGCATAATTTATTTCTATTAATCATTTACGATGTATTGTAAGCTTTTGCTAATTTAGCTTTTCTGTAAGAGGGGAAGAGAAAAGCTTTTTTTAAATTCATAATCAGATAAATAGTCGTAGAGGTAATGAGCGGAGAGAGATTTTATTTATTAAATTATTAAAGTCTGCTTTGACCACCTGTTGTGCTCACCTTTAATGCATCACTAAATCACAATTAATGAATCGAAATGCAAAGAACTCATATAAATTTTTTTACAGTACAGCATCTTTATGGAAATTATGGGCTTTTTCTTTTTCAAATCAATGGCTTCTACTAATTAAAGTCATAACTAAAAGTATTATAGCAATCATTATTGCACTACATTTTTATGACTCTTCTATTCATCTTTTGATAGTAAAAGTTGCGATTATTAAAGATATTAATAATAAGATAAATTAAAATAAAAAATTTGATTTATTAACTTGAAAATTCATGCATTAATGTCACATAAAATCTGTGCGAACTAATTAATAAATATAGTTTATATATAAATCCACTTGAAATACCCCAAAGTGGTAATAAAATTTCAAATTCACTCAACAAAGTTCATCACATATCTCTCTTTTTATTTTCAGCTGAGATTCTTAAGCATCGTTTAGTTCAACAAATCATATCTATTCTTGAAAAACCAAAACTTTAAGAATTTTTATCGCCTTTATCCAAAACTACAAAATACTATATTGTTTTGAAATTGAAAACGTTAGGAAAAAATATGAGTTTTTAAATTGCTTCGAACTTGATTTTATCGCTTAGACGGCAATATTATATATTAAATAACAATTAATGTACGTGACTTGACTTCTCATTTTCTCGATACTTATCTGTTCATCTCTTATTTCAGTGATTTCTGCAAAAACTTTAATTAGTCTTTTGAGGGTTACCCTTATACTCAGTATTTGAAAAATGATCGAAAATACAGTCTGAAGAGCAATAGTATAACATTAATCATGAATTTGTCTTATAATAACTACATTTATTGAATAATGAATAACACAATACTTATTCAACAGGATTATTGTCAAATTTGAGTAACATTTTAGTTATTATTATCCAAATTGTTCCTCTTAATTGAATGAGCATTTTATTTGCTGTGTTTAAAATATTGAATTAATCTATTCTCGTTGCATATGCATTATTTCCAACTGTTATAGTTTTCCAACTTTTGGATACATACAAAATGAGACAGCCGTACAATACTTCATTTGCAGTAAATCTTGTCTATTCTGACAAACTTTTACGAATAGGTGAATAAATTGTTTGATAACATCATTGAGTTATCTCTGAAGTGATAGCAGAGGACAAAAATCCTCAATGACTGATGTGGTCGACAGATATTCTAAACGGCCCCAGACACTCAATCGTATCCTTTAATGTCAAAATAAAATTTGTCGGAGAAAGTCAACGATATGATACATTCAAAAATCAAAATGCATAGAATGAGCAATGAATTAAACACTTCTAAATTATAGTGATTGATTTGAACAAATAAAATGCAATCATATTTCAAGTTTACATTCAGTCTCTTTAAATTCCTATTCAATATTCTGAATACTCAACGAATGAGTAGAGAAGTATCTCAAAAATTGAGCTTTAAAATAGTTTCTCAACAATTGCTTATCAATTAATTCTGCGCAAAATTACAAAGTTTTTTTTAATTATAAACATAATTCAGAAAATTTGCTTTAAAAGTCTTGAAATAAAATTTTATAATTTTTTATTTATTTTGAACTCTTAAGAGAAAATATTTTCCCAGACTTTGAGAGAGCATTAAATAACTTTTTAATGCATTTATTAACTGTGTTATGGTTTTGCTAATGATTACTGAAAATTGGACTGTAGTCTAGAATCCATATAAATTTTACGACTTCTAGAAAAACAATAAAAATTAAGAAACAACATAAAAATTAATCATTTTTGAAATTAGAGTTTTAAATAGTTTTATTATTTATCATGAAATTGATTTGCAAAATATTAGTTTTTATTTACCGATCAATTTCAAGTGTTATGCTCTCAATAAAGCTGTTAGTATTGAATATAATTGATAGCTTTGAGCAATAGTCTCGTGAAACAAAGACACAAAAGACTATTATTATGAAATTTAAAATGCACATCAGGCTAAACAAAGGAATTAGGAATGTGTTAGTTGAAAATGATCAATACATTAGACTTAGGACTCGCAAATCTGTCACTACAGTACTCTTTTTGTAAAACAGGTCAAAATCGAAACAAGTGACCCCACTTTCTTATGATCATTACAATATTCATCATTAGTTTTTACATCGAATTTTAGATCAAATAAACAGATTAGGTATCATTACAGCATAACTAGACAGTGATTTGAGTTGTATAATAAATTTCATATTGAATTCCTTGATATAATGGAAACAAAATAATTGATCTTATTTTCTCTCATCATTAATACAATAATACATTTATTTCTAATGTGTTTTTTGATCATCCAAGCGATAGGCCATCGAATTTGACTAAAACGAGAACAAGAGAGTAAGAAAAAGAGGATAAGTATGATAAACAAAAAGCCTAAAATTGATATTAAAGAAAACGATAGTCAGCGAAATAAAGTTGATGTTTGCGTGCAGTATTGCAATGTTTGAGTGTCTGCATTGATGCTCATTCGTGACTTATTACTTTAACCTAAGGCATCAAAAACCTATACAGTAGTTGTTTTTTCAACATTTTATAATGCATAAGAAGCTTGACTTGATTTTTCAAAAACCTAATGCTTCTCTTAGTCAACATGAAAAGCAGTCCTCTATCTCGCGTCTATGCTCTCGGCTTTAAACTAAAAATGACGTTAGCTTTTGGTTAGTTAAGAAAGTTTACTATTAAAAGAGTCAGCCCTACTGTACACCTTACTTACATAACATTCTTCCCACGGACTCGGAAGTTTGACTCATTCCCATGCTTTTAGTACTCAAATGATGCCCAATCATATCCATCCACCCATCACTTTAAAGACCAAAATTAAGTAAGAGATATACTCTTCAGATTCAATCAGATGCCCACTAATCAGATCATACTTTATTAGATATATTGAGTGTACAAAACCCATTCAAAGGCTATTAATCTTTAGCTTTTGGCTAATTTATTAAAATCTCGTTTCTAATTCAATTTTTTTAATCATTAAAATCATTTTAAGTTCAATTTTTTAAATTTTTTCGAAATTTTAAAATGTTTTTCATGTTTCTATTAGTGCTTATATTTTTTTTAAACCAAATTTTTAGTTTTTTAATGAAAAAATTTCAAAGCTTTTTTATTCAAAAATGATTAATCGATTATACTGTGAATTAGTTTTGTGTAAGTAAGCAATAAGTTATATTGACATCAACTTCAGTATATAGTGTAGAGCTGTGTATCGGGTCTCAAGTCTAGATCGAAAATTTTCTTGTCAAGTCTTGAAATTGATTTCTATGAGTTTTATCTCTGTATTTGATGCTTATTTCAGAAAAAATACCTAATTTTTGAAATTTTGAAACCAACTCTCATTCAAACTCTTATTCAAACTCTTATTTTTGAATAAAAATTATAAAACAATTAATTATTAATGTTTTGCAACTATGAATGTTACAACACATATGTCACTCAGTATTACAAAACGTATTTCTGGTATTTTTCTTTAATATTATTATAATTGAAATAATATGCAAATTATTATGTTATTAATATTTATAAGTTTAATGTTTGTTTATAACAAAAACTCCTGTTATGAGTTTGAGCTTTATTTTGTTTAATAGAAATCTTAAAAGTTTTAAACTTTTTCTCAGAAAAACTGCCACACATTTAGGACTTATAAATTAAATGCTTTAAAACTATATCAAGTTATTAAAAAAGGTTTTTGAAAAATTGAGAAATGGTCGAGATTAGAGGCATAAAAATGTTGAAGTCTCGAGAACCAGATTTGTGAAAAATACTGAGCTCTAATATAATGTTGAAATAAAGAATTTCGCACATTATTTAACTGTAGGCAAATTGTTATTAAAGGGGAAATACAAGAAAATTGTTATTAATGATTGTAAGTTTGACTGTATTCTAATATTTATAGCAAATGTTTATTATACAAATTGAAGGGTATCTTAAATATTCGTGAGTACTCGAAACGAGAAAAATAAATGTTTAGAAAAGAGATAGAGATTCAAAAAAGGCAAAATTCTAACATGAAATTATTATAGAGCTAACCTTTGACTCTGATAATCAAATTATAATATTGTTGACAGAAATGAATGGGGTTTTTATGAAATATGCTTTTGAATGCCATTGTGCTGAAGCGATGCTTATTTGCTACTAAAGCTCACTAGAGATAAGTCTTGAAATGACAAACTTTAATATTGAATGAATGCTTTCTAAACAGTAGGGAAAATATGAATGAATTATGTCATGAATAGTTTGTTATTAAGAGTAAATGACATTATCTTGAAAATTAGCTAATTTTGATGAAGAATAAATTATAGAGAAGATGTTTTGATAACTGTGTGAATACATGTTAGCCGTGAGAGATTGAGCTTCATTTGTTTAATCTAATTCTTTATAAATTGTTTTTAATGTCCAATCACTTCTTTTATAACTATCATCATTTTTGATAACCAGAAATAACTGTTAAGACATTTAATTAACCTTTAAGTAAAAAACGGATGGATAGTGTATTAGGTGAAGAGTGAGAAACTTCATATAATCACTTTCTCGAGGCTTTACTGTCAAGAAACTGGAAAAGGAAGCTATAATTGGTCTCAGACTTTAGTGCTGCTAAATATTAACTGTTGATTTACAGATCAACAGAGGATAGCCGGTAGTGTTGTTTATTAGTTATGGGTCATGAATTAGAGACTTGAAATTGATGTAAAACAAATCAAATGTTGAGCAACAGCTGCTTCAGATTCATATCATTGATTTATTTACCCTTAATGTAAACTTTGATATTTTTGCTTCAATTTATTTATAGCTGCATCAAAACAAGTTGCATTTTTTAGAATTCAATTAAAAAAGTCACTGTATTATTAGGAATTTTCCAAATATTTTCTCTTTTCAATATTTCAACACTAGAGTAATGTTCAACATGTGTGGGATATCATTAAACCTGTAATGCATACACTTTAATGACTTGAAAATAAACTGCTGAGCACTATATTCTTAACTTGATTCCTATACTTAACTTTTACAATACTTGAGTACAATAAATGAGCGGAGTTTATAGATTACCCGCGAATTAGTATTTCTCTCTCTCTCTCTCTCTCTCTCTCTCTCTCTCTCTCTCTCTCTCTCTCTTCGCTCTCTTAGAGCGATGGGAAAGCTAACCATTGATATTCTCACGTGAAATTATGAGTCAAAATTTGTGGTGCGTGTAAATATTAACCAGTATGTGTTACTACAGAACAATTACGGACTGAAAATACTCTCACTCACTGAGCATATCAATGAGAATGACACCTAACATTAGGTCCTATGAAGAAAATAACATAATAGGAAACATTACTTTTTAAAATAAGTATCTCTTAAGATCTAATAATTTGCATATTTAAAAATTATACTCTAATTAAGTTGACTAATAATGATAATAATCAAGGCTGTAGTTAATGTTTTTTTCTTTCAAAAAATTTAACTTTTGATTTGATAATTTAATTTTTTTTGCTAGTTTTGAATGTTTAACAAGCGGAAAGTTTAGGCCAAATTAATTGCGTGTTGAGAGTAAAAGTTGAATAAAGATAAAGACAATAAATGTTTTGCATTTGGGAAAAATAATCATTTTGTTGGCTAAGGGCTTAAGGATTTTGAAATTTTTTATCTATAAAAAAAAATTCTTGAAGAATTTGTCATAAAATTTTGACAAATCGAAATGAATACCTTATAAATCAAGTTTAATTAGGGTATCGAAAAAGGAAAGATAAAATTATCATTAAATAGAATTATAATTGAATATTAAGGAAAATCCACCTGAAAAGGAAAGAAATGAAAGGAAAATTTAGAAATTCAAGTATTAATAGATATAGACCATGATAAGAATACATGCTGTGGTAATTTGAATGCACATGACTTACTGAAACATGAAATTAATGGTTTATTGAAGTGAGTGTTAATTCATTTAAGCAATATTTTACTCGTATCATCGAACGTAAGGTAGAAGTTCAAGGATCAGAATATTGAACATATGATCATTATTTCTTAAACCTTATTTTTATTGCTCGAATACCACAATTAATAGATGCGGCAATTTTGGCGTTGCATTGCTTTTTAAATTGTTGGGATCGATTGGTAAAACTGGTCACGGTTTAGGTCTAAGAAAAATCGCGTCTCTATTGATAATAGAGTGATTTTTCGTAATTACGTATTACATAAAAAATGAGAAATCGTTATTCAGAGTTTGATAGCACCCAATCCAACATCAAATTATTGCTTAGATATCAAGTGAATTAATAGTGAAAAATCTTTTTTAAACTCTTGATTTATGCTTTAAAACAACGAGTCTTTGAAAAGATTTTTGAACTTAAATATACTGTAATTTTTACTTATGAATATTCATTGCGAAAACACTATTTATTAAGTAATTTTCAGATAACAGTTGAGGTAAAATACTTGAAGCGTCAAGACTTATGTTCTCCCATTTTATTTTTTGAAAAATAAATTTAATGTTTGACTAAATGATCATTCAATTTGATTGTTAGTATTGAATCTTCTTGAAGCGATGCCATCATTAATAAAGATACTCTTCAATAAACTTTAACAAAAGTTATAACAAGTCGAATAATTTGACAGAACATTTGATTGTTTTGTTGTCTGAATTCTTCATTATTTCATTAGTATTCAAATACCGTCAATGTTTTCGGATTTGACTTCATTTCACAGATGACTGAACACAACTCTCCAGGTGTTCATATGATTCCCTCATCAATCTATACGATACAATCCATGAATTATACAGTCTATAATCGATAATTATGTAATAGTTTAAGTAAATTATTGTTCTTGGTTTCAATCTTTTAATTGAGATTTCATTTCAAACGAATAATAGTATAAGGATTTAGACCAAAGTTACGTTTATAACAATCGATTTCCTTAATTCATAGCAGAGGCGATGATTTGATTCGCATAATGAGAGTCCAAAATCGGAAAGCATTTATGATGTAACACAAAAGCCCTCCTGTAATGCAGTTTCGCGTAACGGCTTTTCATTAATAAATAGCTAGTCGTCTAACGCACGCCTTATATACGGAACTGTCGAAAAACTTTGAGGATATCCAAAAAGCGGATACTCTTATACATTATTCAGCCTTCAAACTATTTTCTAACTAATTTGCGAATTAACTTATATTTGTAAATAAACATATACTATCTGTTGTCAGACAACTTATAAATTTAAAATGTGTGTATTTCTTCTCAATGGGAGCATAACTGTTATCAGTTCTTATGCTAATGATTCGGCAGCAAAATTGTTCGTGTAATAGTGTAGTGAAATCTGGGACCTCATTGACGCCTAATATATAAAATAATATAACAGTGACTCTATTGATATCATCTAATCTTAAAAATCTTTCATCCTATTGTTTCCCACGCCGACGGATCGCTGCCAAAACTTTTCCCACGAATCAAATAGCAATACTCGTCAGAGCAGAGAATCATTTCTATGTACTGTATATATCAAATGTGCTCATGTGCTTCTGTATAACTATTCAGTTAAATGTTGGAATGAATTCAGCACAAATATGCTTTTCACTTATT
>JAQFZT010002325.1:0-11955 GCA_034696325.1 Camisiidae sp. | reverse complement strand
CTCTTATTATTTATAAAAATTTCAAAAAACAATATAAGCGACTTTACCCCCTTTTTCTTTAAGTCCATTTAATTGTTGAATCAGTTATTGGAACTATCAATACAACTTCTGACGTTTATATCGAAACAACTTAAACCAAAATAATGTCAGTTGTGATGCTCATTAACACTACTTAAACGACGTTACTTAAGTCAAAGAAAGATAAATCACATAAGCCTTTCATGTTAATGATTGGATAAATTGTATAAAGTTTTCCGAGATATCTATAGCTTTCTGTCAAACTTATACATAAAATTGATTTGATATTCATTTTGAAAAATAGTTTTTATGGATCATTACCTTTGGAAGCAATTTAAAATGTAGATATTTTATAAACAAAATCTCTTTTGATTCAAGATTTTGTGAAACATACGAGAAAAAGTCATGAATTACAACAATATAAATACTTGACACTAACAGAATATTGATATGAAGTTTGTGTGTTTACCATATGTTAAAGGAATCTCTGAAAGAATTGGTAAAATATTTATAAAATACGATTCTCGTATTGTTTATACTAGTCTTAGGAATGATATCTACAACTTATATAACAATAAAGATCGCATTCCAAATGAACTCAAGTTTGGTAACTATAGAATCGATTGTAAAACCTGTGGAAAGCGTTATTATGGAGAAACTAAAAGGTATTTTAAAAAAATGTCAACGTGAATTGGAGAACCGAATAAGTCACATGTTGCTGAACATGCATTATTTGAAGTTCATGTCATCGATTGGGATAACAAGAGAATAATAAAGTGTCAGAAAAATACATTCGAACGAAAAATAATGGAATCTATTGCCATCAGAACATCAGATCAAAGTCTGTTACTTAATAAAAATAAAGGACACTTTTTTCCTATATTTCGAATCCTTTAATCAAACAATAAGTTAAAATATTAATAGAAATACGTTATTATTTAGTCTTTTTTCAGTTCAAACTATAATTTTGTTTTATATGAGCCCTAAAGAAGGTCTAAATACTGACCGAAAAGCTTTGGTTTATCATTAATTTCAATCAAATCTATTCCTTTTTCACTTATTAAAGAGTTGAAACTTATTTCAAAATTTACAATTGAAATTATTTTAATTAATGAAATTGCTTTATTCAAACTGTTTTTGTACAGTAGAGTGAAAAGAATTTTTTGACTGAATGAAAAGAGTTGAAATAAAAAAATTTAACATTATAACCGATTTAATAACCAGGAGTACTATCATGAGTGAGCCTGGCATGAGTTTTATCATAGCAGTTACGAAAGTTTTTAGTTCGTGCGAACATTTTTACGAACTTTTCTGTTTTAGTTTTCGTAAAAGTTGCGAATGCGATAGAGTCACGAACCCGTAATTACGAATAGAAGACTCCATTTTATGAAAATTGGCACCAAAACAAGTATTCACATGTCGTAACATCAAATAATATCAATTTTCAATTACAATTTTAGTTTATTTGAAATTTTTTGGGCTTATATTTATCTATTAAGAATAGTATTAGTGAATTAAAGCATTTTCTCATTTTTTTTATAAAAATTTTTTTTTGGAAATTCATTAAAGTTTTCTTCTTTTCTGAATCCATTATTCATTTTTTGTCTCAATGTATTGATGAATGTATGATAAATAATTGGGAAATTTTCAATTTGATACTTCTATGCATTTTAAAATTCAAAGCCCAAAACTCATTTGAACGGTTTCAACTTGCGTTATGTGAATGTGATGTGAATTTTCGTAAAACTTAATATTTTCGTGACATTTGAGTTATAATAAGACTTGTCCACTGGTTTATTTGACTTTTTGGGGTTGGATTAAATAAAGATGTAATTATTGTAAAATTCAAATATTTCATTATTATTGTTCACTTCATTATATTTTATTGTTCTATAAGCTCTTCATTTGTTCCCAATAACTATTATCCACCAAAACTTATTTTGAAAAGAATTAAAGAGAGAACTAACAAAAGATAAGACGATTCCGTCTAAAGGAACAAAAATATTTATTATAATACAGTTTTTATCAGCTTATAAAGTATGTAAAGAAAATTTGAACAATAGTAGGACAAGTCTTCAAACCTTATAACATAAGAGCCTCTTATGTAAAACTTAAGAATTATATTTATGATGTACTCTCTGTCTCTTGTGTGGCGTAAACTTTTGAAAAGTTATAAGAATGTTGTGTTGTATTGATGACACGCACTTATAAGTTGGCAACAATTCAATCTTCATGTGTTTAAACCTTCATTTGAAGTATTTTTGAACTCGTGGTCGAACAAAACCAGTTTATAGATTCGTCGTTTCTGTCTATCTGTCTGTCTCTTCGTAGTCAACAATACTTTAATTGTTGCCAAAAAAATTTAAATTACAATTTTCAAAAAAAATTCCGCCCATTATTCTATTAGAATTTTTTTACAATCAATGCTGATCTAAAATATTTAATGAGTATCAGTATTTGAATGAAACCTTTTGATTGTTTTTGAAACACCTGTAGAACTAAAAGCTCATATTTCTTAACTTTTTTCTCAGTCAGTGTTCACAAAGATTTAAACTCATGATTTTCTAATCAATACCTAAATTGAAGCCTCAAAATACTGTATTTTATTAGAGGTTAATATTATCAGAGCCAAAGTTCATTACATACCACTCAATACATAATGAAATTAAATCGCAAATCATTACAAATTCTTAATCTAAATATCCGTTATGTCTCTCATTGAGGAACTAAAGACTATAGGCTTTTTTCATTTGCATATTAAGGCTTTAAAATAACATATTTCTCAATAACTTTTAAGAAAAAATTCATTTAAAAACATGTCAAGTGTTAGAAGTATATGAACTTTTCAACTCAATAGAAAAGATTCGTGGATTTTAATATCTATTTTTACATAATTTGCTAATGACTGATAAATAAATTGAAGTATTTCTTTATTAATATAAGAAATTGATAGTTATTTAGTGAAAATAAAACATAAACTAAATTTTAGTCTGAAACCGAAGAACATGTGCTTATTAGTAGTTATGCTGAGTTTTGAAGAGATCCACATATTATTTGATAAATTTTCAAAACGGATATACTTTGGTTTACAGAATTAAATTTTTCGAATAACTACTAAATTTACAGATAATTTTAAAACATAGAATACTTTAATAACTAAATTTGTTAAATAATTAAATAGTTAATTTGGAGTATAATTTTGAGCATTTAGAATATTTTGCAAGATTTTCAAAATAATGTAAAATTTATAATTTCGATTAAATAATTATTTGGGAGTTTTAAAAGTCTCGGATGCACTGACTCTCGTTTGAAATTGTACTTAAACCCTAAGTTAAAATTCTTAACTTTAATGCATTCGCTTTTCATGATCGAAGAATGATTAGAGAGGATTTGCATATTAAAGCATTTAAAGTGCTAATAAGAACCAATAAAGTGAGCAAATGTACGTTCATTCTGTTTGTTCATATACTAGATGTGTGTCACACTTTCGTTTATACAGTATAAGTAAGCTTTTCAGCTGTATTTCATTCTTATGATTCAATTTTATGAAGACTTTCAAGTTTGGAATTCTCATAATAAAACAGTAAAACAGATATAAACGATTTGAAAGCTGTTGAAACCAGTCATTAACTAAAGCTACTTTTCCGTTACTTAAAGCAAAAATTTAACTAATGCCTAAAGATATTTTTGGCCCATTTTTGTAAATATCTTTCTTCTTATATTACTTTTTTAATATTAGAAGTTAGCGATCCATTAAATGTTGCACATAATACTGCATCAACTGATGTGAAAATGCAATGTATTGTTATCCTTAATATCGATCGACTTTTAAAAATAGCTCAACACATCTTTTATTGACCAGAAATAATAGAATCGCATAAATATTTCATCAATTCTTTTCACCCCATAAAGCTAAACACCAATTTAGTACAGTCTCAACCATGTTATCACTATTTCAATTCAATTAATGAACATTCCTCAATCAGAAGACATCGTTTATTGTTTTTATTACTTAAATAGCTTTCGATTTATTATGCATTTTGTGACGAAAATTCTCATTCCATTACAAGGAATACAAATTAAGTTTAAACAGTTTTTATTTTATTGTGTGGAAAGTTGTTGCTCATAATTGATTTGGCAGATCATATGATTACATAGTATTTTTAAATAGCTGTTATTCATCAACAATGTTAGGACAAAGTAATTCCTTATAAAACTCATGTCTGACTTGGTTTAGAATTGAGAAAACTTTTCATTTAATACCTAAAAAATATGTATAATAACTTCTAAAAAGAGCTTAGAACCTAATAAAAAATTAGGAATTAATTTGTAAAAGTATCATATCTCATGTTATGACATGTCAAATTATGTTTCGTTGAATAAATTTCTAGATAAATAACTAGATATTTCTCACATTTTTACAAAAGCTCAACTTACAAGCTATTGATTTGACACTTTTTCTCAATTTTGGTTGAGTAAATTCTTAATTAATTGAATTCGTTCTAGTGTGGAAACAAAAACATTCGATCGATATGAAGTGTGCAATTTTTTATCAAACTTATCCTGATAATTCTATATCTTTCAACAATTGCCGTTTAAAGTATTGTCACGCAATCATTTTTGTTCAAACATGAAAAAAGTTGCAAATTGTGCTTTTTATCATTTTTGCAACAATTAAACACTTCAATAATATTGATATTTAGAATCTTTTTTAACTAAATTTTTTGGCAACAATCTGTTGGCTACAGAAAGATAGATAAAAAATACGAAACCATCAACTCGTTTCGTTCCACCACGAGTTGGAATTAGTTTTTAATGATCAGAATTTCTTAAGATCACTATAGCCCTGAAGTGATTGTATTAACAGCTTTTTCTTACCTTTCTTTGAGCTAATAATACCTCAAAAGCAAAGTATTCCACAATTCGAAGGGAAAATAAATTTTGTTTTTTCTGTCAAACACAGTCTGTTGGTTTTTCTATGCTTTTTACTTTATTTGTTTTTTACGATTACTTTTATGTTTAGCACTTGAAAGTAAAATTAAACTTCAATGTGAACCCTTATAAAATTATAGACTTGCGTCACACATGTATAAGAAATATTACTAATTTGTTTTGCAGTTTTTGCTGACAAGTAATCTTTAGAGAATATTTCTTGTGAAATCAATTCTTTCAAACAAATAAATGAATATTTTTGTGCAAAGCTTTTGTATATAAGCATTTTTGAGTATCAATGAAAAGATGCATTACTTACGCATTTTTGGATTCTTTCATTTATGAAATTTTCTCCTGCTTTGCATATAAGACTCAGAAAATTTTTTGAATTTTTGATGGGTTTAAAATTAAGAGAGGACTTATAAATGTATAAATATGTGGCTTGTGTTAAGTTTGATATGAAGAAAATGACATTTTTGTTTAAAAAATAGGTTTATTATAACATAATATTTGATGAATATCTAAGAAATTTGAACTGAAAGTTTTATTATCAGAATTAATGCATAAATTAACATATTTTTCAATGATCCAAAAGGGATTGAAGTAATTTGAAAGTGATTTTATATAAATTAGTTTGAAATATAGACTAATGATAGGCCAACTCAATGCTACTCAGATATGTTCGATGAATAATCTATGAAAAGCAATACTAATTTCAATTTGAGTCCCACTAGAATTATTCAGTTAAAAAATATTAGAGAGAAAATAAATTCAAATTTATATAATTCCTATTCGTGATAAATAATGGAAATTAATTATACGTTACTTCGAGTGTTTCTAGAGTATAGACTCCATAATGATATAATGTTATACTCAAATTCTAAGGTTCATTACAATATATATTATACTTTATATACAAAATATGTGTCCAATACTCCGTATGAAACTTTATTACCGTTTTTCCGTCGTGATAAAAAGTAATATTAAATTTACTTGTTTTATATATATTTCATTGTAAACATAAATTTAAGTTAAAGCCGCACAATAGCAATGACTTTCTCTCTCTACAGCACTTGAATGCCAATTTACAACTCCCTCTTCTACTTAAATCTCCACATTCTGTTGAGTTTATCAATTTCGCGTTTGTAGCCATATATAAGTGCATAAATGTAGGAAAAAAACAATACCAGAAATACAGCTCGATATTACTTATTCTAGTAATGCTTTTCTTGGCGAATGGCTTTGATTACAGATGTGCTGATATTGGGTTATTTAAAATAGAAAACCTATAGATCAACGGCAACATTGATAGCACTGATATTTGCACCACTATTAATATCAACCACACCTTGTTGTTCATTAGTGACAGTCTCATTAGTCTTTTTCCGCTGTGGTTTTCTTCTGTTTTTGCAAAATAATAACGATATAGCGATCGTAATGGCAAATAAAGATAGCAATAAAATTATGAAATATATACGATTATTTTCCAATGAAAATGTATGACCAAAGTATGTCACTAATAATGCGAGTAATGTTAAGACGATCACAGCTATTATAATATTGATAGCCCAACGTTGACATAACTCTGACCACGACAACTGTTCAACAGGAGATGTACATCTCATATCATTGTAAGAATCATCATCATTTCTCAGAGCAGATGTAGTCACCCCCCAAAGAGGCGCCGCTGCCATTTCTACTTTTTTATAATCAACTCATATGTTAATTAATGTAATGCACCGACAAATTAAGTTCAAATCGTTAACAAAACAACCATTTTTCAGAAGCAACAGTTCACAGGAAAAACGCGAATCACAGACAATAAAGTTTAATCATTACATTTATCTATACTTGTAGTAAACTTTTGAACATCATGTCTAATGACCAAATGATGCTTAACTATAGAATACAAGACTATAAGAAATTTGATCACTCGGAGTGACTGAGTTCATAGTGTTTATATAAGAGGTATGCACTCGTTTTTCCAAAAAGCTGTCTGTATGTGTTACCTAATGGTTGAGCTTTAGTGGATGTGATGGATTTAGTTGTGCTCTATGTTCTATCTGTATATGCGATGCGCTGACTATTTTTGGATTTCAATACTGTTTCATCGATCGCTCATAACGTTATTTGCTTTGTCTTAACTCTTGTATTGGTTATGAATTAAATTAAGCTCTTGTGTATAGCTATTCAGATAGATATTATAACTTAGTTGTATTCATTGAATTTGAGAATAAATTTGCATATTTAAAATAACATTACTTGTTTCTAAATTATTAATTTCAAATAAATTGCTGGAAACTCGCAATGTTTAAATAAATATTCTAAAGTTAACTTTAATTAAATATATGTATAGTGAAGGAAAGCAAAAGATATGAGTAAGGATGGGAATAGTATAATTGCGAGAATATTACACGTAACATTACGCGTAATATTCCAACTCTAGGTATGAGGGTGATCACTAGTTAGTATGTTCGCTTACCTAACACTCATACTTGAAAACACTTTTGCATACAAAAAGATAAGTATTAGGTATGCGCACATATTAACTAGTGATGACCCTTTGCAACCTTTTGCTTTCCACTACTATATGCATTGAATTTGTAGCAGATGTTGAAAACATTAAATTTGTTAATGAATAAATGAATAATTTGATGTTTCATACAAAATAGTATGCTCTGTTACATGATTCAGAGATGTTCTATTAAGCACTACTTAATCAAGCTCTACTTGTTATCAAATATTATATAAGCAGTTTTGTGCCCTAGCAATTGATAATTGTGTGAATTAAAACAACATTTGTCTGAAACCTCAAGTCCTGTATCAATTTTTTCAAAAATCATTCAAAAGTAAAGTCAAAATTTATTGAAAAGATTTTCATAATTCATGACTATTGGAAGGATGGTTAACTCTCCCACCATCTGATGAAGATGTTGAAAGGGCTGAGAAGATGGTACTACGAGTTTAATCATGGAAAACAGTCACTTGAAAATTAGGCTCAAATTGATCGGTCAACAATTGTGAATTCAGAAGTCAAGATCAATTAGGGGTCATTTAAGGGCTCGCTTAAGGGGTTTTGTGAATAGTAAAAGATTGGGAACCCTAAAAAAGCATAGAATTCAAATTAATTGCAATTTTCAACTTTTCTTACACTTGAACAAAAACAAGTTGTTTTAGGCTTTGGAAAGAGTTTATAAAAATTGATGAAATTTTGGATTTAGGCTTTCAGAAAATTGTAGTTTTAATTAACATAAAATCAAATTTGACATAAGCTCTAATGAAACTATCGCTTAAACTTCTTAACAAAAGCACTAATTATCACAATGAGTGAGATAACAATGCATACCAGAATCAATAAGACTATTAAAATTGAATAATAGCTGTCATAATCTTGATTCGAAAAATAATTGCTAAAATAATAAACAATTAAAACAAGTACTGTCACTACAATAATTGTAATTACAGTATTCACAACACATTTGATGAACAAACGACTCCTATTGCTCTCAGGATTGATGTAATTATCAAAATCATAGCTTTCAATATAACTTCTGTCTTCGGGGTGTAATCTTGAGCCCAATGTCTTTGAAGCGATTGGAGCAACTGTTAGAGCCATTTATATAATTTTACATTTCATTATTTTGGTTCAGATCAAAAGAGTTATTCTTATTATTTGTGAACAAATAGTGAATTCCTATGAACTTTCAAATACAACTTGACAAACATATTAGACAAATAGAGAGAGTTTTTTCTACTTAAAATCGATTTGTTAAACAAAGTAAATAAAATTACTGTTTCATTGGACGGTCTGACATTACCCACAGTTTTTAACTCAAATTTAATAATAACTCTTGCCTTGAATTTTTGCTATAGAGCGACCGCTATTTATAGGATTAACTAGTATTACATCGATTTTTGCAATTCTGGCTTCTCTTTTGAGTACTTATACTTCGAACATATTTTTAGTAACCTTTTTAGCACAAAATTCTTTAGTTAATGCGGAAATTCAAATGAGTTAAATCACTTTAAACATTTATTCAACTCAGAAGTTTTGAATTTTTATCACATTTACTCATAATTGAATATTATATAGTAGTAAATATTCTCAAACCTTTTGACCCAATTTTTCAACATTAAATAGTGATGCGAAAATTGAGCTCAATCTTTACTTTTTTCTAAATAAGCTTCAACTTTGAAAGATTTTTTGATTACCCAAAAAATGAATAAAATGTTCAAAAATATATTTTTGAGTTGAAAGATTTGTTGAAATCTATTGTTAAGTAGAATTTGATTTTAAGCCATAATACTATTATTTTTTCTAAATTAATTATCAAATCAGAAGTTTTTGTGAAACTAAACGAAATATTATTGAAAAATTGTTGGTTTTTGCATAGGGTTTGCATTGCATTGTGATCTTATGAGTAATCACTCGATCCACAACTTTTCTTTGAAATCCTAATTAACTTAATTAATTAGCGATTATTCTTGTAATATTTGTTATCAGCTCAATAAATATACATAAAAAAGGAAGTGTTGAATGCACTAATGTTTCCTTTTGATTGAAAGTGAAAATCTATTTTCTTTATGACAAAAGATCATTACAATTGTACTTGTATTGATTTTACGTAAATTTGAAAAGTTTGATCAATTCTATTGAAATACTGGTGAAAATGATTTATTTGACAATATTTTTAATCAATGCAGTTGTCGGATATAACAATGAGTGTAGATTTCATACCGAAAGCAATGATATTTCAATACTGTTCTCTGTATATAAGCGTGATATCAGGGTTGGAGTTTTGAAACCCTCACTATCTTTACAATACAACGACACTACAAGACTTTATGCTATAACTTCTTCTTCATATGGACTCGACTATAACATTAAAGGAAATTATTTTATAAGATCTAACACCACATCAATATATTTATCTCCATATCATGATAGTTGGCGAAAATCTCAAGAAATTTTGTTACATAGTTTTGAATCCCATTGTCTGCAAAGAGTAGCGCCTGTTTGTGATAATACAAGAATAGCCATTGATTGGATCCATAATTTACTTTATTATAGCAATGATTCTTCTATTTATGTTGCCTTTATTGATAAATGTAACACAAAAGTTGTCCACAAAATAGTGAATAGAAATTCTGATTATATCAAAGGTATTGCTGTTAATCCGTTCAAGTATTTCATTGTATGGATTGCTTGGTTTGGAGCAGAAACCAAAATGATTAAAGCTTCTCAAGACGGATCAAACCAACAAATACTAGTTGAAACTGACATGAAGAAATCTTACACACTTGCACTTGATTTTAAAGATGAAAAAATTTATTGGATTGACATTGAATTATATCGTTTGTCTTCAATCGATTACAACGGAGATGACAGAAAAGTTATTTTAGAATCTGAAACTTTATTTAAATCTTGTTTCTCTATGGATATAATGAATAATAACGTGTTTTGGACTAATGAAAACACCAACTCAATCATGACAATCAATAAATATGGTCGTGGTTCACATCAAGTGGTCGTCAGCACTGATGTTGATATTGAATCTTTCAAAATAATTGAGCCTAATCGACAACCATATAAAGAGAATATTTGCGAGTCTGCAAATTGTCAATATCTATGTTTACCGATTAATGATTCCACATTTCGCTGTGTTTGTCCACATTTCAAGCTCGAGGGCGGAAAGGAATGCTTTAGTTATGTATGTTTTTGATTTAATGATGATAAATAAGTTTTATTAACCCATATTTCTATAGCACCATCTTATTGGACCCACAGATACATCCAACTTAACGATGAATAATGAACTTTCTGTATGTAATGATCATCAATAGAATAAACAATTATTTTATTGATTTATTTTAATCAATCAACGACTCCATCATTATTTAGAGTAATGACTTCAAGAAAATACAAAGTAATTCATCGAATCCAATATTAATGCATAATCAAAGTGTGAGTTAATAATAATTACTAAACTAATGGATTGTATACAATATTATTCAATAATAGGAAACTCCGGTTAAAGGTATGAATGACATGAATAGTTCTCTTAGTTGTGGACTCAGATATAATTTCAATGATGAATTGGACTATACTTTGGTTACATTATTGGTTTGTTTCACCTGTTTAATGGTCACAATAACTCAATTAATTTGCTTATTCTATATTATTCGCAAACTATCTGACAGGTTATGATAAACTTCTCTTAACAAAACTTTATTTTAAAGTTAATTTTATAATTATTTACAGAAACAAATGTTACAACAATTATGACGACACACTTATACAATACAAGTATAGCAATAAACAAAACTATAGTCGAACCAGATATCCGAGCTCTGATAAAACACAATCCAATTCAAATCAATTCAAATCTACTCCTGAAGAAGAAAAAAATATTTACGAAACTCTGCTTTGATAGGGTTTTAATTTTTATATATATGTTATATTTAGAGTCATCAATAGGGATGCCATTCTTCCAGCTTTCAGACTACTTCTCCAGAGAAGTCAATTAAAATCTACAGCTTATTTAAATTATTAATTTTAAAATGTTTTTTCTAGGAAATATTTTTTTTTTGAATTAAGTTTTGAAATTTTATTTAAACTTACTGGAAAAAAATAATTTTCAAATTAACTGCTTGAAGATAGCATTGAAAGTTTGATATGTTTTTTCATAATAAAAAGTTGATATAAAATTTTGAAATAATATATAAGGATTGCATTTTTCGTCCAGCTTTTATTCAAGTAGTGGATGGCATTCCTAGTCATGAATCATTTAATCTTATTCAATCAATGAATTGGATCAAAGTTTAAAGGTCAAAATGAGTGATTTGAGAATCAATTTCAGTTTTCATTTTATGCTTATTCTGTAGTTGATAGAAGTGACCTAACCTTACCTTAATTAGATTAAGAGGAAGGAAGTTTAGGTTTGGTTAATACATCGATTAGATAGGATTTAATGATTCACGACTCTAAATGTAACATAAATATAT
>JAQFZT010002324.1:0-11955 GCA_034696325.1 Camisiidae sp. | reverse complement strand
TTTTATTCAAACTGATTGAGTCAAATTTTTTCAATCGATCGAATCATTTGTGATATTTTTGGGCTTTAGATAGAATTGAGTTTTGAAATTATAGGTTTTGAAATTTGAAAGTTTCAATTTAATCATATATTAAGAATATTAAATACAGTAATACTCCAAACGAACATTTAAAATGAGCAAAAAGTTAAATTTGCGACTTTGAGCGCAAGGCCTTATTTAAATTTCACATGAAGTTATTGTATCGATCATGTTATAGCTCATTAAGACACAGTTGATTTTTTTTAATTTAAAATTTTATTTTTTGAATATCAAAATCCATTATCGATTCCTTTGTCTCATTAAACCATGTTTTTATTCTCAAAATAATTTCAAATTAAGTTTTGAAGCGAAATTAGAAATCGTTAGAAATATTATTTATTGAACGTGATTTTTATAATAAAATCTTCGAAAATTAGTTTATTATAAAAGAAATAATCAAATTATATGAAATACTTTAGTCATAATTTGTTAGAATAGTTAGAATTGTTTTCTATTATAATTGTAAAGTTAAAATAGTTTGAAAATTAAGTTCCTGTTATATCCAAATTATGATTCAACCATTAAGTAAGCCTTATTATGCTATTTAAGTTTTATATTGTACATATCACTCATCATTCTATCCATTTTCAATTTGTCTCCAAATATCAGTACTAAAACATATCAATTTATCAAAATTTCAAACATTTTCAAAGTTAACCTTTTTGTTAAAAATCAAATTATTTGTCGTTATAGCGATTGAGGAAAAATTTGATGTGTATAGAAATCAAATAAAAGTGATGCGCAAGTTTTTATCTTAGTTTTAAACAACTATTAATACTTGCATTTGAATTTTTGACTGATTTCTTTCAATTTTTAGTCATTGACTTCTATTAATAAAGAATAATTTTTCAAACAAATTATATTAAACTATTAAAGAAACGGCAAATTTATTTATATTATTAGATTCATTAATCGAAAAGATGAGACAAAATTTAACTTAAATACAAAAAATAATAAGCCGAGCACTTAATAGTCTTTAGAAAATGAAATTTTTTCATTGAGAAGATTCTAAAAATCTTGTCCAAAAGTTTTTCTATACAAATACTTATTGCAAACTTAGTTGAAAAATAAATTCTTGAAAATATAAACAAATACTTCATAAACTCTTGAAGTTCTGTGAAATTGATTCTCACTGTACTTATATATTATCTATTTTTTCCATTGAATTATTTGTTTGAGTTGTTGAATAATAGAAATGAAATTTTCTAATGAATCTCTAAATAAATATTTCCATTGCGAGAATTCTAAAATAATCTTGATTTAGAAATGATAGTATTAATTAATTTGGATTGTAAAAAGTTTGTCCAACTTTGACATTCAGTCTGTTTTTGTATATATTCATTACTAAATAAATGATGAAAATTGAAACTTGAATGTAAATGTAACTTTTGCTTAATATAATTTGCAAATAAGCTGCGTTTCAAAACAATCAAAAACGACTTGAATACAATTCAAATGTTAAACATTGATTGTAACAGTTATGTATAAAATATAGTTGAAAAAGAATATTCAGTAGTTATTTTGTTTAAACCTATTGTATTGTTTAAACGCTTTAAACCTATTTAATGTCTTATATAAATGATTGAGTAGTCAAAGTTAGATTAATGTCTAACACACTCAAAAATAGTCGGCCAAACAGGGATAGACTTATAAATAGATGGGCTCATTAGTAGTATTCCTTAATCTTAAAAATGAAAATTCATTGTTATCTCATGTGTTATTGAAATGCCTAAAAGTTTGAATGTATGCTTAAATGCAAAAAGTGCGTTATGTATGCTTTACATTGGGCTCAACGCTTCTATGCGTTTATAGTTAAAAGTTTGATTATTTCATATTTCAAATATATTTCAATTATATTTTGACTTCAATTGTTATAAAAGAAATATACATAAACTCATTAGACATGTATTGACAATTGGCGTTATAAGTATTATCTGTATCTTAACATCATTGATAGTGTTGTGTATAATTATGTATACATTAAAAATAATAAAGTTCTTGTTGTTATTCTACGATTCGTGAGATTCTTATTTTATTTATCGTGATATAATGATAGAATGATACTATTTATAAGCGAATGAATGCACAGGTGTGTGAGAGTGTGTGTTTGTGAAGCTCTATGTATTCTACTCTCTCAATCGACTGTAGCCATTGGTAACATTGAGACAAAAACATTAAACTTACATTTTACTTATAACATAAGTTATTCAACATAAGTATTGATGGACTGATCAGCTTTCATGATATTTGTTCATATCAGTGATCAGTTAATGAAAATTATTTATTAACCACTAGTTATCGGATACACTTTTGTGATTAAACTGAGCAGCAATTATTGCTTAACTTTGGATCGCTATCATATTGCTCTTTGTATTTGATATTTGAATTCTTATCTATTTCTTATTCAAGTAGTTCTTTCTTTCATAAGAATTCAATTTCATAATACTCTAGAAGTGAGTTAATTATATATTATTTATAAATTGCAGGATAATTATATACTTTTCAATCCTATAAGTTTCCAAATCTTTCAGTTTTCAAACTTATATTCATTTATTTGTAGTCATCACCCATTCAATTATGAGTTATTGATCTTTGTTCTGATATATGAGTAAAGCTCATGTGTTAATTAGAAAATTCATTTTATTGGTTGTCGAAAAGGTGGATAAAAATTTTCATGTTATCTAAAGCTATAAGGAGTTGCCTCATAGCTGTTGGGTTACGATATTTGGTTTTGTGAATTTGTTAGAGTCATTTCTCTAATAATGGAAAAATATTTGCGTTAAAGATATTCAGAAATATAATTCAGGTTTGCATTGAGGCAAGTGTTTGCTGTAGTATTTGAATAGGAAATTCGTAATAATACACAAAACGTATACTTCAATTTCCGAACGTGATTAAGAGGCGCTTTTTGAGAATAATATTTTTACCGTTTTTAGAATAACATAAGAGTCTCAAAATGTGAAATTACAAAGAGATAATTATATAGATCGAAATGCGCTCTTATGTAGAAGAATAAAAAATAAGATGAGATGTGGAGGACGTGAAACAGAGGCAGTAAGCCTAATAAGTTGTGCAAACTTAAGTTGCCCTTAGAAGCTAGTGATCATACACATGATAGAAGCGACAAAACAAGATAGCAAGATGCGCTCTCCCCTCACTTTGTTAGCTCTCAACAAGAGAAGACTTGATTTTCCAAGAGATCTTATTCAACCTTAACAAGTAAGAGGATTTCAGCGATCGTCCACTTTTTCCGAGTTTCAGTTCTATCGTATAAATACCTCCAAATTCGCTGTATCTTTCAATCGCTTACAGAATCAAAATGGAAACATTGCTAAAATAGCTCTATTATTCTAAATAATACATCAGTTAATCTTAAGTTAGAAGATTAAAGACAAAAAGGCTAAATAAAACTGTATAACTTAACAAAATCTCATGCGTTTCTCAAATTCTTATATCAATAGCTAAATGAGAACTTTGTTATTCAATCAACAATAAATGAATTGATGAATAAAATCATTGATATATTGGTATCGTTTCAATTTAAAAAGAACTTTCTATAAAATTATAGTTTTATTTAAAGTTAAGAATTAGTTTTTGAAACTTATATAGATATTTATTGATGGAGATAAATAAACATAAAATATTTTGAACATTTTCAAATTGTCAATTAATTAGTTAATAAGTTAACTAGTTATTAACTAGTTAATAATTAGTTTTGTACCCAAATTATTCTGTACTTTTGGTTGATTACAATTGAATAAAACTGCGTGAAAATGATAGAATAAATTTGATTGAATTAAGCTATAAATTGTAAATAGACTTATATTTTGATTCTAGCAATTAATTTTGAAATTGATCGTAAAGTTTTTAAGGCTATATAAGATGGAAAACAATTGGTCAGACCATATCAAATAAATGTTTATGTTTGTGTTGTTGGCATAAAAAGATTAGACCATAAAATTTAGAACACGATACAGGCGGTCAACGCAATAGATAATGAAGAACTCAATCATGATAAGTGTAGAGCAGTACTAAATTTTAATCTCCAAACTCAAAGGTTAAAATCCCTAATTATGTTAATAGAAAGCAGTCATTTGTAAGAGAATTGGGGAAGAAAACTGTTAATCCTTCTCTTAATTAATGAATAAAACTTTGAATACGAAAATAATCCTCATTTGTGATAATGAATGCTAATGCCATTCAATACAAATAAGATATTTAATTAGAGATTCTATCTATCAATATGCAGATCAATGCTTTTTAAATATAAGTTCTTGTAATGAAATGAAATAACTTTAAAAAATAATAGAAAAAGTTTGATTGAATTTATCTAGTGGTGCAAAGTTAGTATTATTCTGGTTTGATTGAAGAGTGCAATTGCGCATCGCATACAAATGCCTGCATTGCGTTCGTAGAGAAAATGTGTAATATATGTTATGCGGGAACTAAAGTTAGACAAGTGAATGCTGAAGAGCTAAACTTGTGAGTAGTATTCGATCGGAAAGAAAAATAGTACCCTCGGTTGCTCTGATTTTTGCGATGTGATCAGCATTTGGCCCGCAGGAATGTTCCTTCATTAGATGTGAAAATGCCCGTTGGGATCAACGGCTGGCGCAAAGCAAAACTTCGTTAACTTTTCAGCCAACCAGAAACCGAGTTCAGACATGACTTGAAAACTGGCTCCGAAAATAAATTGATTTAAAAGACAAAATATTGCATAATTCTTTGGGGATCACACATAGACTTTAAACATAAATAATCAAATTTCAAACATTTTACTCAATTTTGCTTAAATATTATAATTTAAATTATTGTCTTTCAGGCATTAAATTCGTCGGTTACGCCATTTAGTGGGTTATGACACAAGAGACATCAGAATGGATTCAGGTATATAAACGATAAGCAAAGAAAATACACTCCAGGGAAATACTCTGTTCTCTATCTGCTGAACAAACAGATTTGTGTAAGAATTTTATTGCCATCCTTCTCATCGAACATAACTAACTTATATGAATGTGACTCCTTTGAGATTATTTCATACAATACAAGAATATGTTATCTCTAATTACCGAAACTCTAACCATTTCAATCCCTTTATTGAATTGAAAACGCCATAAAGTTTTTATTGATCTTCATTTTTTTCTTCAGCATAAGTGTCAAAACTCTTATTACTTTATTAAGTGCTTTGAAGTTTTGAAATTTCTCAAATATTCGCTTCATATTATACAGTAAGGAACATACCAGGGATTATCTATGGTATCATATTTCTATAAATAATAAATCATTATCAATAGATTATCTTAATTCTACTGTTAGCTTGTATAAGAAGCTCATATTAGTTTAGCTAATGAGAGAAGGAATGGCTTCTTGTAGATTTGTAATTCAAATCAATACAGCGAATGCTAAATCAATCAATACAGTAAATTTGTATACACATTAAAGCTATATTCAAATTAAAACTCTGAAACCAGAAAAAATATTATATTACAACTCATTGAGTGATTATACGAGTAATACTACAAGTAAGCGGAATATACAGAGATCGAAACTCAATAAATATTTATAATAAATAGGATTTTCTAGATTGCATACAAATCACAAGTATTCTTAAGCACAATTTTGAAATTTCAGAAACTTCTATATTTTCTAGTGCTTTCTTTCATTCTATATTGAATCTAGTATTTAAAGCTTCTCGAATTTTTCCATGTCATATAAGTTTTATATATAATACTGTAGTTTACTCTTTCTTGAGTTGACTGGTATACGAACACAGATTAGAGTGAAAACTTTGTGATACCAACACATCTAAAAATAATCAAATTCAACAAATATATTGGTTTACGATGAATACTAGGTTATGATGAGTGGGTTTCTGTTTTCCTGTATAGAAAAGCTTATTTTACAAATAAAAAGTGCACTTATCAAGAGATTGAAAAAACATTTTGAACATTAAAAAACATTTTTAAAAATTAGACCTGCAATCAAACGGTTCAGTTATAGTCTCAGTAAAAGTAAATGAAAAAACCAATTAATTCTATTTCAATATTTAATTTAATTCTTTATTAAGATTTATGAACTTTAACTTTGATATAAACGATTGAATGGTTGAAAAACGAGTTACACTTATTTCGAAGAAAATTTTTTCAGCTGAGTTGCAATAAATGACTGTATAGTCTTCCAAAACTAAATATAGGTTATGTAGCTTTCATATAATAGCTCATATGATTTATATTTATAGAATAGTAAAATTTAAATTTATTCATTTCTTTAAAAACTCTGAACACAAATAAATTAGATGAGAATTGATGGAGATTTGTCATGCTTCAATTGATTTCTTAATTTTCCTCAAAATAAGCTTATATTTATCATTTGAAATTTTAAAAAAATGCCCAATTTATGTAAATCTAAGTCAATACTTATGAGCGTTGAGTTTGTGAGAACAATTGAGTGCAGTTTATTTTTCTTGAATTCTACTTTATAAAACAAACGACAAACTATTTAAATTTAAATCAAGATATCTGTATTGTTAATATAAGTTTAGATCTAATAACATAGCAACCTATAGAAAAAGTATTAAAATATTATTTACTGGAGTTATATGTTCATAACTGCATCCCATTAATTGAGGCGATCAGAACGTTGGGCAGCATTTCTTATGTGTCATTTTGATGTATGCGGTGCTTATGTTGTTCTCTCCCACATAAGAACTTTTTCTCACTAAGAATAGGAGGGCCCCTTCCAGTTTGTGTTCAGTCGAACAGAAACAATATATTTTATTCACAATTTAAATGATAATCAATAATTCAATATTGCACTTAATCATGAAATTTTGTGGTGATTTTGATCTCTTAATGTTAGCTATTATTGGGCAATACTGTATTCACTCAAAACTTTACACCTTCACATTTTAAACAGTAGTGTCAAGTTTTCAATGAACAATAGTCACTACTTCTAATCTTTCTTAATTTCAAAATACAAGTTTAATTCTGAAGCGGATAAAAGCACTGACATGAATGACGGAGAGATCAGGTTGGTCTCTGACCTCAACCGTGCCGGAAACATTTCTGGTGAAGCAATAACTTGATCTGACCTCCAATTTTGCACTTGAAAACTCAATTAATTACAAATTTGTGGGGGTGCGGTTAACTCCATAGTTGGTTATGGCGGTGCTAACAAGAAAACAATTGTAAAAAGTTTGTTCCCAAAATCAATCTTAGAAGTGGTCATCGGGTCACTTCGGGTTGGTGAGGGCCCGAGCCTGACTTGAAAAAGTCGGGGTTTTCCGGGTTTGACAGAGGGTCAAAAATGTCTGGCGAGTTCTGGTTGTAGGAGTCGGCCTGAAAAAAAACTCGAACCTCAATAAAGACAAAAAAATCTTGAAAATTATGTTTAAGTGAAATAAACACTTAATTAGGGAATATATGCATTACATAACAAGTTATTGCCTCTAAAAGAATACCTCAAATCTTCAAAACAATATTTTCAAATGATAGCTATTACTACTTAACGTTTTAGCAGTCGGACTAGTAGTCGGGCGGGCGGGTTAGACGTAAAAATGTCAGGCGAGATATATAGATATAATCTGAATTTGGTATAAATTATATATTTAAAAGGATTTCAAAGCTTTCATTATCTCAGGCTAAAGCCCGCATTTCTTGACATTTTGGCTTAAGATTCATGACATCTTTGGGAATTTGTATTCTAATAGGCTTTTATGCCGAAAATATAAAATAAAACCTTTTGAACTGATTTTGCCATCAGTGATATCATTCATTGATATATTCCAGAGGGATATCAAAAGTTTGATACGTGATGAACAGTTTTAAATTTAATCTACAGTTTATTGATGAATATATAGCATATCTACAAATTGATAAATAAATAGATTCTTTAAAATGAATGATTTTTAAAAATCAAAAAGTTCATTATAAGTTTAAAAAAATTCTTGAGTTTTGCAAAACTCTATCTTTTTAAATCACTTTATAAAAGAGATTCAGTTTATTTGGGTTAAATGGGGTCTCAAAATTTGTCATTTAGTTTGATACATGGGATAAAGTGTTTTAGGCAAAAGTTTGTTCGGCAAAAGTGCCTCTCCTTTAATCGATTTTAATTACAGTATACAAAAATCACTTTAAAAACATAACAAGACAAAAACTAAGCTGAGTTATTATGAGAACAAATATTTAATTGAACTATAGTTGTAAACTCTTCGTTTACAAAACTTTGAGGCAATCAGTTTCTACACTTTCACACTGAGGACTACTTTTGCACGCGTTCTGCTTAACGCAAATGAATTGATGTTTTTGATAGAAGGGAATTGTTAAAAGTGTTTTCTCACCCCAAAAAGGATGAAGAATTGACAAAATTGCCTATCATTTTAATTGTTATTAATATAAAACTGACATGAAAGGATAATTTTGGTTTTATAAAAATATAAATTGGAAGATTGGTTTGAAAATGAATGGCAAACTGTGTTTAATTTGTAAAGAAAACATTGGAATTCTGTATCCAAATATCGTTTGAGTGATTATATGTATAAATGATTTGTCCAGAATTGAATTGGTTCGCCAATCAATGGAAGGACAAGTTGGTTGGACCTAAACGTGATTACATCGCCTAATTGAACGCGGAAACGGAGCGCCAATAAAGCACATGCACTGCTTGTTATCATTATATTTATAGTAGAGTTGGATAAGTAGAGAATTTATATTGTGATATTTGGCCAGCGCTCAAAAACTCTTTGTAGGAAAAGAGGGAAAGTTTATTATCTATAGCAGAATAATGCATGCTTTCATCCCTTGAAATAATCGATTTCGCTTAGAGGGGATCAGGTGGTTATGACGCATTCGGCTTACGGGACCCCAACAGTGAAACCTGATGTAAGTTTTCGACCGCCGACTGAGTAAAATATACAAAACTCCCTACAGTTTATTTTCGTTATTTTTGGTTATTGTCAATTTCAATGGTTTTACTGTTATACTGACCAATATATACAGTTTCTGTTTATGTGCGCACTCTATGTCTCAATGCTATGCTATCTTTGTTGCGTACTGTGAAATACAGATCAATTGTGCTTCACATCACAACATAATAGCCTAGCAATACAGTAAAGAGGCTTTAGAGGGGAAATAAACTATTATATGCATTAAAGGTATTGCTTGTGAAAGAAAGAAAAACTCAGTAAAACAACTCATATATACTTTTGTGTAAACTTATGTCGTATACTCTTCTCTAACAGTACGCCTCACAAATGATAAGTTTGAGTTTTGCAGTCAGACTTGAGTCCAAAATAACGAGTTTTCTTTCTATTCTACTTGTACTTTCCTTTGAAACTTATTTTTTGTGTGGTTAATGTTCATTGGGAATAAGGTCATAATGAACTAATGAAGCGAATCATGCTTTGATGCTCCGATGCTCTGATCAATTCATGGTTTGGTGAACGAAATTCCACATTTTCTATCAGCGCACTAAACAAGCGATGCTAAACTAGTATAGTGTGGCTGATTGAGAGTGAGATCAGAATGAGAGACAGCTTTGCAAAAAGGGAGAGACAAAGCTCTTCCTAATCAAATCATCTCAGTTGAATTGGCTCAAGGGTGCCTTAGTTTATTTGACAAGTTAATTCCGAATAAATTGAGCAAAGATCATATATTTTGATGAAACTAAGATTCGCGAACTATATTTTTGTATTAAATTATAAAACTAATAAATTTCTTTTGTGAAGTTCAAATAATAGGTACATTCCTTAAAATAAGAGATATAGAGACATAGATACACACACACACACACACACACACACACACACACACACACACACACACACAAACAAACAAACACACACACACATACATACACACACAGAGCGAGAGAGAGAGAGAGAGAGATACAGAGAGAGTACAAAATATACTCAGCTTCCAATGCAAATATCTTTGCATACAGTGTACGTGTCATTACATAAATTTGCTTTATTTTGTAGGATTTACCCAAAGTGCCAGTTCCTGATTTGCATAAAACACTAGAAAGATACTTGTCTGGATTAAAGCCAGTCATTCCTGTGGCCCAATTTGAACAAACAAAACGCACAGTTGAAGAGTTTCTCAAACCAAATGGAGAGGGAGAGAAATTACAAGCTCTTCTACAAGAATATGCTAACGAGACACAAAACTGGGTAAGAGATTGAATAACATTATGTTTAACTAGTTTTATCACAAAAAAGAATTTGCAGACTAATGGCTCAACTGAAGTGAAGTCGTGAAAATAATGCATTGAAAATAGTTTATAATTATAATATAGACTGAGTTTGAAAGGTTTTCTATTTTTATGCGAACTTTTTTTAAATTCCATAAATACCTTCATCTAAACAGTATAAATAACGCAATGCGTGATTCCAAACAACTATCAGTAAAATATAAAACTCCAATTTCAGGCCTATACTCACTATGATTACTCGCATGTTTCGAATGAGAATATCTTAAATATTCTTAATCTTATTTTATATGAAGATTATTTTGAATTGCAGTCATTTATTTTGTGTCCATTAAAGCAACGCTTTTTTGTCTCTATTGCACTTCACAACAGAATTCGATATACTCTAGGATGAAATGCGTTTGTATGTGTCATGCATTTATTGGTTGCATGAGATGGGGAGCAGGTGTGGGTTTTTACCAAATATTCGATCATTGCTGTGGGATTGTGTTCTCAAATAAAGAGAATACTAGTCTATACTCTGCATTTGCTCTTATCCTAAGCACAATTGCCTTTAATGCAATTATCTTATACTGCAAAATATTTCTTAAATAACTTCATCAAATTCCATTAATTTCATCAATTAATACAACTTTTAGACAAAGCAAAAATCATAAGTTTCTTCACTTCAAAGCATATTATTTTATTTCATTGTCAATTATTTTAAATTATTAGATAACATACAAATGAAGTGCAATTATTGAGTTTTAGCGAAATTATTCCTTTTATATTCAATACACTCAGACTGCTCAGGAAGTTTTTTCATTAATATTAAAATAATTATTTATTGAATTTAAGTTTTTTAGTTGATACTGTCTTCCACTCAACAACTGCTACAGTAATAATTTATAGGAGAACTACTAGAATAGATATGATTACTTTTTTTCATCAAAAAGTTCAAGTCATGTGGAATCAAAATTTGACACAAATTTTTAGTTTTTATTCAAAACTATTATTTTTATCGCAATTAAGATCTATAAGACACTGAACAACAAATAATCTTAATAGTAATTAAGAATAGAATAAAGAAAAATGAAAAATTAAGTGAGGATTTCGATTGGAATATAGCCTTTCACTACATGAATACTGATCATTAGTATGTGGGAACAGACAACCAAAAGTACACCTGTCGTATAAAAACATTGTTATTGCGAAAAAGTAGTTGAAATAAGAACTTTATTGCGCTCGAAAATTATTGATCGGCACTCAGTTTTAAATAAAAATTACATCTATAAATAAATATAAATGATTAGCATTTGAAGTTTATCATTCAAGTGATGCTATTTATTGAGTTTGTACTTTTCTACAGTATTTGCTAATGATTAATGCCGTCTTAGTTGTCAATATACAGCAAATAAGTGAGCATTCATGAGCATTGTTGTATAAACTATAAGCTTAAGCTCAGTTTTCTCAAATGTATCAATTAATCCAATCACAAAGCATTCAAAATACAGTATTTTGCGAGCGGCGCCAGAAAGAGTCCCTACAAGTCATATAATCTATTCTTTATTCTTAATATTTCTAATCTAAACATAGATATCATTCACAATATATTGTTTTGCAATTTAAATAAAAATAAGAAATTTAATTTATATTAGTCTACTTATTATTATTTTAATTATAAAATCAATT
>JAQFZT010002323.1:0-11955 GCA_034696325.1 Camisiidae sp. | reverse complement strand
CTTATAATAATTTAACTTTTATTGTTAAGCATAATATAAAATAATTTAAAACAAAAATTTGCTAAAAGAGGAACTTTAATAAACATAATTAAAGGACGGAATAGTTTTTACAATTAAAATCATCAGTTAGTAATGTAACAACTTTTAAGTGTGTATAAGATTGTGATATAAGTGTATAATTAAAAGATATTAACAACAAATAAAATAAGAATTGATTAATTATGGAATGATATCATAACTCATATATAATATACTATATGAAAGCGGCCGGAGAAGACTTGACTCAAATAGAAATCAATTATAGTTTCTGATTATCATTCAATAAGTTATAACACTTTATATTGTAATTACAGTTAAAAATAGGAATTGATTCTCTCAGAATATCTTAATTATATTTGATTTATTGATTTTACCCACAATTGAGTGTTTTTATTTGTTTGTTTACAAAGTTTTATCTCATAATTTGATTTATTTTGAAGGTAAGAAATTTGATAATTATGTTATAATCTTGAAATTCATCAGAGTTTCATGTTTTGAAACTTCAAACTAGAGGCCAATCTTCTGCGGCCGCTTTCATATATAAATTGTATATAAACTTATAATGAAAGAAAAAGTAAATAATTTTCTAGTTTAAAGATTAGATAATAATCGAGGAATTATTTGAAGATTTAGTCCTAAGAAAAATAGGGCTAAACAATTGATAATCAGTTAGAAAAGTGTATTAAAGCGTAACGATATCGTTGTCATTGATTACATCACTTTTTGCACTATTATTATTATTGAGAGCTAAATGATCTCTAATCTCGTCTTCGTCATCATCAGATGCAGATAAGGCAGAATTATGGCTCGAGCCCTGAGACAACTGCGAAGATCGATAATAAGAGCCGCGCATTGCAGTCAATGGAATGTTTCGTTGATTTGCGGGACGGATTGTGATGATGAGATTTGATGAGTTGGCGACCATCATGTCTGTCACTTGATCTAAGGTTTTGCCGGCAACTTCGATACCATTGACTTCCAGCACTTCGTCGTTCACAGCTAAAAGACCTGTGCTTTCAGCTAAACCTCCGGGAACTAAACGTGAAATGAAAATTCCGGGAACTTTTTCCAGCCCCTGAGGAGTCACTCGAACGGATGTTCCGTCGCGTATATAAAAACCTAACGGTTTGTCTGACCCGTGCTTTACAAGTCGAACTCTTCGACACGTTTCTGGAACTATATCCACATCAATGATTGACGAAACTTGACGAAAGTCTTCCGGCATACCAATGGATAACCTATTCTTATTGGGTGAAGAAGACGAAGGAAGTGGAAGAATATTACTTAAACCTAAAAAGTGTTTCTTCTTATTGGTTCCCAAACCATTCAAGTGTTCCCAACTTTCGCCTGAAATATGACAAAAGAAATGCAATTGAATTAATTTATGATTTGATTAAAGACTAACCCTTTCGCTGAACAATAAGTCTGAGTAAAGGTTTGGCGGAAAGGATGGCGAGAGCGAAGTTGTCGTCGTTATTAATTGGCAATAAATCGCCATGAATTGGGTCCGTATAAAACAGACAAAATGATACCGAAAACAATTTGTGAAAATGTTCAATAAGTTTAGAGAAATCATCAAATTTTGATAATTCGCTTCTCGAAAGAGAAAAACGGCGAAACTCGGCCTCAAA
This sequence comes from Camisiidae sp., assembly GCA_034696325.1. NCBI lineage: Eukaryota > Metazoa > Arthropoda > Arachnida > Sarcoptiformes > Camisiidae > Camisiidae sp. The sequence continues at coordinate 10,285 of JAQFZT010002323.1, read as the reverse complement.
CTAAACAAATGAATAATTAGTGATAATTAAGTGATAAATCAATAATTAAGTGATAAGTCAATCGATAGATACCTTGCTTTTAATTTCAATTATATTATTATTAATAGGCTTTTCATAATTTCTTGACATTTCAACTCTTGTTTATTATACACAACAATATATTTCATATAAAAACAAATATTTATTGAGATTTCAAAACATTTCTCATTCAATCTATACTTGAAGTTTAGTTTATTTATGACTTATTATTAAATAATAATTAATATTTGATTGAATTCATGATTAAAATATTAATTTATAGAAAAACAAACGATAATATCATTGATTTGATCATTGAATAAATACGAAGAAATAAAGGCCACAAATGAAGACATTAATCGTATGAATGAATGAGTGATGCATACAATAAGGCCATACAGTAATACACTTGTGAACACTTCTCATACAATTCGAGATACTTTTTATATTACACTTTTTAAACTCATTTTTAACGCAAAATTTCAACAAATATTAAATATGAATTGAACACAAAGTCAAACATTTCAACACTAACTGAAAATTGGCGTTTCGTTTGCTCTCTATTTCTTTAGACGTCAAGAAATTGTAACAAGATTTCGATATTGAATTAATTGAAGTCTATTTATAAATGAGATTTAATTGATTTAATTAATTGAAAATGAATTGTTAAGAATGTATTTTTGATAGTGATTTTGATTGAATATATAAATAAAATGATTAGTTTGGACAACGAGTTCTGACATATAAAGTTTGACGTCAGACTTGTTTTTTATTAATAAACAAATATAATAAGTAATGACATCTATTTTAGTATTAAGAGTTTGTTTATGTGAACCGGCGTTCAATCATTAAATCATTTAATTGACAATATTATCATTCAAATCAATTAAAAAGAATCGAAGAATGGGTTTATTGACATCCGATCGTTCAGATAAGACAAGTGTTTTGGCCAAAGCGCTGACCAAACATTACGGAAAGCTCTCATTATTGACATATTTGAGTGGTTTAATTGTTTGCATACTTTTAATCTCTGAATCGGACAGAACTTATTTCAGTGACAATGCATTACTTCCAGGTCTGGTTCAGAGAGAGTTCACTCTTTCAGACTTAGCCAATGAAACGCTTCAATCACTGAATAAAGTGTCGGATGATTATATTGAAAACCAAATCCCTTACGAATGGATTATTAGTCAATTGAGACAAATAGGTCTTGAAGTCTATACTCATAACTTCACTCTTAACTATCCGTTTGGATCAAAACCGGTATTAATAATTAAATAAATGTTAGATTAGTATTAATGTGAATATTAATGATTTGAATAGCGATATAGCGGTAAAAACGTTTACGCCATCTTAAGAACTCCTCGAAGTGCGAGCTCTGAAGCGATAGTGTTGTCCTCTCCCTATCGAACCAAACTTAGTCCACACGGAACTACTTTACCAGGAATTGCATTAATGATTGCAATCGCTAAATATTTTTCAAGTATACTCTCTATCAATATTTTCATTATTTTTAATGCTTTTTACATTGAAAGGTCGAACTTATTGGGCTAAAGATATAATATTCTTGATAAGTGACTACGAATTGGTAGGAATGCAGTCGTGGCTCAACGCCTACCATCACATTGATAAGACTCCAGTTCTAGACCATGGAATATTAGAGTCACGTTCAGGTCCTATTCAAGCAGCGATTAATTTAGAAATACATTCAGAGATCACATCTCGAATTGACATTAAAATCGAAGGCTTGAATGGGCAATTGCCTAATCTTGACTTATTTAATGTAGCGGTAGAGTTGTGTACAAGAGAATCGATTACAGCCACATTTCATGGTCAGTCACAGCCAATGGAAACGGATAGTTTGGAGTTATGGAAACAGTACGCGATTACGACGGGATCGATGATGATATCGCAAGGGATAACACTGCCCACTGGCGCTCACGGACTCTTTCAACGGTTTGCAATACAAGCCATCACTTTAGAGGCTCCACAAATGGACACCAAAAGAAGTTCATATGTTAATGTCAATTTATTACAAATCGGAAGACTAGTTGAGGGAATATTCAGGAGTTTAAACAACTTACTGGAGAAGTTCAACAGATCGTATTATTTCTATTTATTGCCGTCAACGCGTCGCTATATCTCAATCGGTTATTACATGATTCCTTTCGGACTGATTGCTGTCCCATTACTTTTAAATGCTCTCAATTTATATCTTAAATCTTTAGAAGTCACGACTGATAACAGTGAGAGTGAGAGTCTCTGGAATTCTCTTCCAATTACTTTCATTTGTCATGCTTTAGGGCTTACACTACTTTTAGTGCCAATACTAATAGAAAAATTTCCTCAATCAATGTTGAACTATGAAACACATGAACTTATTTATTATACTTTATTAACTCTTTCATTACTATTTATTTTAAATCCTTTATTGAGAGCAAATACATTGAACACAGATTTGCGTAAATGTGTGGTTCTCTTAAACATAGCTTTATTGATGTGTTGTTTATCACTCGTAAATATTTCACTTGCATTCGCATTAACACTAATCTATGTTCCGATCGCATGTATATCAGGCATCAGTTCTAGAAAACTGTTTAAATTACTCAATTCATTGATGCTGGTAATGATACATCCGTTAGCGATCAGTTTCTTTTGCCTTTTATCGATGTCTTTGTGGTACAGCACAGATATATCATTGTTTACTCATGTCATACGTGCTTTCGAGGCACAGAAAAAGGTGATACTATTTTATATCGAAGACTGGTATTTATACGGCAATTGGACTTATTTATTGGGCTGTTCTTTCTTATTGCCCGCTTGGCTCCAATTATGGTACATCTTATGATAATATCTGTATCCAATCATATAATTAAACATTTTGTATATTAAGACTTTGTGCTTATTTCCACATTTCGTTATTCATTACATTATAATATTGAAAATTCTATATTTTATTTATAACTTCAATTTCAAATGTTTATGCATTTATATTTCCTAATATCTACTCAGCATTACTTCTATATTCAAAATATGAAAGCTTTGCTGCAGAAAATCATTACGTGATAGAAATACATTTGCTGTAATGCTCATCAAAAGTAGGCTCCAAAAAATCAATTGCTTACACAGTTATAATATTGCTGTGCAGTTACTGTACTTCACTTTTGTTATTCTACTTCAAAAGCACAATCGCCTCAATATTTACGAACTTTTATTTTCAATAAATGATTCAATTTCTTAATATGTCAAAACCACACTTCCATTCAGTTAATATTAATTCGATTATAAGTCACAGCTCAAAGTTTCTCTTTTTAATAATTTTTAATTAATGAACTCTCTCTGAATAGATTAGAAATTTTTTTCAGTTAAAATTCTGTAATATTTGTCAGTAAATGTCAAGTCAGCGAAATTATTCTTAATATTGAAGTTTTCAAACCCAACCAAATGTTTTATCGTTTATATCAAATTAAAACTGAAAACTATTCGTTCAGTAGAGTGTTTGACAGTAAATATTATATTAAACAGAAAATAAACATTATCTATGAATAATTATAATACAAAAATAAGTGCTGAGTTGTTGATGCAAATGATATATTATTAGATAATTTGACTTTCATTTGGGCAATAGTTTTAACCTTCTTTTTGAAGCAATGACAAAAACCTTACTATATATAAGATGCACTCTAGTATGCACTCTATAAACGAGAAAAGTTGATCTCTGAAGAATTTTCTCTTACTTTCTCCGAAAAATTAAATTAATTTTTTTTTCATAGAAAGAAAAATAGATGACCTAAAATGTTGTAGCTTCCAAACAATTCAGACTATTATAAACTTCAGAGAAAAACAAATTAGACACCTTCACTTTTTAGACGCTAATGTCTTTGCATTTTGTATATATGTTACAGTTGACTCTCGTTATAGTGAAGTCGGATATAGTGTACAGCTAGATATAGTCAACCATTTTTCTTAGAATTTTCACCATAGAATTAATGCTAAAAACTGAGGTTATAGTGAACGCTCGTTATAGTGAACAAATTTTGCGTGCAATTGGGTGTTCACTATAACGAGAGTCGACTGTAGCATAAGGATCATTAAACATGTAGCGACACTAGTGCCTAAAGTGAAAGGAGTCTAATTTTTGAACGCTTACTTTTTTCAATGCAATCAACTAAAAGAAAATTTATTAGCCTTTCAAAAAAGTTTGAATGGCTATATTGGAGTAAACTTAGAAGCATTTACATATTTATTCAATAAAATACAGTATCCATCAAAGACTAGTTTAACAAATTTTCAAGCTTTAACCCAAACGTTATAAGCCGTTTTTCCTCACAGTCATTCATATGCCAAATGTTCTGCATATCGATGACAGCATATAATTTAGAAGACACTCATTATTGCAAATTATTCATTAAAATATAGATATGAATCTCTTCAAGAAGAAGTTCACCTCAAGTTAATTGATTTGCGAAGTTTTTCCTAAATGTTATACAGCAGTGGTCGGCAGGTATATAATGCTTTCGGGCCAAAAATTATTCAATTAAAATAGAGCAAAAAAAGGTTGGAAACTCCTCATAACTCCCCCTAAAATTACATAACAGATTCCATTAAAAGGTCACCAGAGACCTCATTAAAAGTCCTAAAATATTATTTCTCAATTTCTTCGGTAAAGCAGTGAAATTAGAGTTTGTTATGAAAATTTGATGGAAATTAAAATAGATTAAACTAATTAAAATATTTATCTTCATTATGATAAGTGATAAAACTTTTACTCAACGTTTTGCTTGGGTTTGTGTTTGTATTTTTCTAAATCTAATTTTTAATTGAAAAGTTGAGCTGAGTATAAATCTGTAAATCTCTAGCGGCCACAAAAATTTCCGCCATGTTATGACCACTGTTATACAGTATTTGTTTCTGATGGAAAAGTTATCAAAACCATAGTTTAATATTTCGAAACTTAATGAACTGTCAAAAGTAAAGATAAGAGATTTTCTTTACGAAAAATGACACATAAATCTAAAACTTAGCCAAATATGAATTCATGCGTCAAATAATTCACTATTCATAAGTGTTTGGCTCATCGAATGTTAAGATTTAAGTCAAAACCCAAATGTCAACTATCAGTTGATATGAAATCTTATCATTATCTAAAATTGATACTCATTTTCAATATTCTGTAGAACTATTGATTGATGAAAAACTTTGAAAATAAATTAACTTAAGGTGAACTTCTTCTAAAAAGATATTCATATTTGGAAATACTTGAAACGTTGAGATGTAAATGCATTTAAATTTTTATTCATGAATGATCTAAATATAATTCTCATAAATTACACGTATGAAAAATATAAATAATCGATTATTCAAATTAAATTACATGAAGTAATGTTTCTGTCTGTTTTGGTTGGAATTGATACCAACGTTATACTGCTCACAACATTTAATTCAACTAGAATTGCATTTTCCAGAATATTTTATACTTTAAACCCATGTTCTGTAACGAGATTTTGCATAAATCGACTTCTTTAAGTTGAATTCAATATTGAAAAATCAGAAGCTTATTCGTGAAATTTATTTTCTTGATGAGTGGTTTTTAAGCAGAGGTCGATTTAACTGAGAGTCAGAGAGAGAGAGAGAGAGAGAGAGAGAGAGAGAGAGAGAGAGGAAGGGGGAGAGAGAGGGGGAGGGAGGGAGAGAGAGTCGAAGAACTAAACTCTCGATTTAGACACTCGACTATCAAAATTCTTTAAAATAAATAAAGAATTGTAATAAAAAGACAACTCTAATCTTGTTCTACTTCTTTAATATAGGATACGCAATACATAAAAAAGAAAATGAATTTGAAGAAATTTTATTTGATTTTGCTATAAACCAAACGTTTTACTCTGACTTCGAATAACAAATACATAAAATGAGAAACAATACAATAAATGGCAACAGTAGTCTAGCATTGGTTATAATGCAATAAAGTCATGAGCACTCGGGACAACTATAATGTTCATCTGTGTTTATGTGACTTTAGCTATGAAAGAAGTTATGCACTAATTTTCCGAAAAATAGTCTGGCAATCAAACAATTTCATAAAATTGTGTTTGCTTTACAAAAGTGCAGATGAATAGATAATTCAATACAACGTTACTCGTAATGGAAGTTTCAAATCAAATTATACAACAGAGATATCTCAAGTCTTTAGATTTATTACTAGAGTCATCGAAAATAGTGCTGCAGTTGGAAAAAAATTCCGCCCATTAATGAATTTCATTCATTTGGTATTTAATTGAAAGTTTTTCATGAGTAACAAATGATAACTTCAAATCGTTTAACTTATTCATTAATAACAAGTATTTTTCAAATCAATTATTGAATTTTGTATGAAATACTTGAATATTTGATTTTTTGAAAATTAATTTCAAATAATACTCAATTAGTATAATAATATTCGATAAACTTTTTTGAACATTAATTTTTAATTTCTATATGTTTTTATTTTAAAAAGCAAATTAAGGCTTATGTTGCACGAGAACAAAACCGGTAACCAGATATCATACTCTAATGTAAAATTACTTTAATGTGACGAAGTTTGTTATCTTCATGTTTAAAAATATATAAATGTGTAAGAAATAAGTGCAAATAATTCTGAAAAATATGAATAATTCATTAGATGTTAAAATATTTGCTTTAATAACAGTTTCGTTAAGAGTGAAATGAGCTATTTATAAAGGTTTAAAATTTAAAGCATTGGATCGAAATATAACTATATGAACCCCAGTCAAGCAAAACAATTTCTAGTTTTTTGGTTTCGCTTAAACCTATTTCTTAGTTTTGTTATGAAAGTAATAAGTATTATCTACATGTGTGTTGTTTCAAATACATAATAAGTGCTCTACAATTACGTTAATTTACTTTTACTTTAATTTAATTTATGCATAATTATACACATGACTCGAGACTTTTGAACCACAATGTATTACTTTAATGCATTTCTAAACCTAACCTAACCTAAAGTCTTGTATTGTTTCGCAAACTGAAAGCCAAATCTAATCGAAAAACATCGATAACTCTAATTATAACAAACAAATATTGTTTTAAAAATGAAAATTTCAAATAAAAGCGAAACTTAAACTTTTAACATGTTTTATTCAAAACAATGCTTTTTTGACGCCAATTCATACACATATTCATATACTAACGTCTTATGCTTTTTTCTTTTGCTCTAACATTTACTATAATAAACTATATGATGCTGTTCTTATATTTTGTTTTCATTTTTTCATTTTATACGATAATATGTTTTTATGAGTATAGCATTACGTGTAATATATAAACAGTACTGTAAAAGAATACATGAAAAGTAGGTTTCGGTACTTTAATTAAGTCAAATAAATAAAAATTTGCATTTGGAATTCATTGAGTCGGAGAGTTTGAATGGTAAAAATTAATCAAATCAGCAAAATTAGTACAAATAAATAAAATAAATTACTCTATGTATTCATACAAAGTAACATTTTATGAGTTAACGTGAATAAAAGTTCTATAGAAAAGGGGAGTCGAATGTATTTCATACATTTCATGTGTGAGCTTTTCATTTGTGAGCTTTTCATGTGTGAGCTTTTCATGTGTAAGCTTTTCATGTGTTAATTTATTGGATTTTGAAGCTTTTCACGAGCTTGATATGCATACCGTATGGAAGATCTTGAAAAGCACATTATGGAAAGCAGCTATATGTTTAAGTTTCTTTTCACATTGCTAAATGAAACAGTATTTTTCAACATAAATCTTTTTCGTTCTGTTAAATTTAATCAATAAATAATTTTCATTCGACATAATCAAGTTATATCGAATCTAAGCTTTGTTTGCGAAGAGTCATCACTGATTGTTACTCAAAATCAATAAGACATTCATAGTTGATAAGCAGAAACACAGATCCATCTCAATCAATCTTACCCTTTAAGTTAAGTCTTCATATTAAAAGAAAAGTTTTCCCTAAAATCCACTTCATTTTTAATCATTCGTTAATATTTGAATTGACGTAATGATTGACGTTTAGTTTGAATGATTAATAGAAAACAATCTTAATATTGAAAATTTTGGCTCAAATTTAGTTATAAGCTTATACATCATTTATAAAGTGCTTCAATTCAATTCATTAGAGTTAGGAAAGAATGTTCTTATCAAGAGATATTGCTCTACATGTTTATACGGTTTTCTTTATTCTGATAATGAAATGAGTTTATGTGAAACCCTCTAATTATTGTTAATTAATTTTCAAAACAGAAAGCTATATAAGAAAAAATAATAATTTCTAACAAAGAATTTGATAACAATGAAAAAATGCATTAAAATTCAAATACAAAATATGTAACACAAATGGACTCATTTTTACTTTGAACGAAACACTATTGAAAAAAGGAAAAAACAAATAGGCATTTGTTGTAGATGAAAATGAATGACTTGTTGGTTGAAGTTTTAATATTTAAAGCATAAAAATAATTGGGTCCTAATTCTTAACTTGTTTTTATTATGATATAGAGAATGACATGAAAAGAATATAATATGTAAGTTATGCGTCATATGTAAGTCATAATGTGTTGTAGAGTAGCTGCTAAATGGCTCATACAAACAGTATAGCAAACCATATCTCTGTCCTTAGTGAACTACATCTGCGACCATAAAATTCAGATCTTTCGCATTGTAGTGGAAACATATTGAGAGGTAGTTCTTATAGAAAATCTTCAAATCATCAATTCTGTACTTCTGCAAAACTGTGAAATAAACTTAAGGAATATTTGATAGATTCAACACATAAAATGTATGATTGCTGCAAAAATTTAATGGCAAGGGCTTCACTTCTTATTTTTCAGAGTTTTAACTTATAGTGGAATACCCGTAGATCCGATCGATGAGATTTGCTGCAGAACATCGCATGCGCCGATTGGTTCTACCGAACAGGCATCTAAAGTCTTCGGGGAACTTATATAGACTGAATCGCTGATCATAGCATAGTGTGTAGCAGGTGTCTCACTCACTATAAGAACCCCTTGCTTTCAATCTCTCACACAAACATTTGTTTTTATAGTGCGAACAAGTAATCTGTAGGGCTATTTTCCCTTTTTTATCAGATTCTATCCGAAAATTTCTTATTATGGCTGACTCTACTGGAAAATCGACTGCGAGTCAAAATTTTATGCGTCAATTTCGAGATAAGAATACTCGGCAACTGAAGAATCTCACTTCAACTCAGTTTATGGAAGTTTGGAGTCATTATGACAAAGATGGTAAGGAATTTAGAAAAACATTTTACTTATCAAGTTTGACATATTCAGACTCAAAAAGTACTATTTATGCCTCTTGTCTGGTTTACCAGATTTTTTTGTTGAACCGAAACTCACGGCTTGTTCAGTGATATTACGATAGAATCATATAATAATACAAAAGCATAAAAGCGAGCGAACCCATTCTGCCAATAAAACAATGATCTGATTAGTGGTATGAGAATCGTATTAAAAGTAACTTTATTGTAGCACAAATACCTTTTTTTTTGTTGATTATCACCTTTAAGTGAATCATTTTTTGAATAAATTTTAGCTCTAAATCTGTTTTATGATCATAAATATTAAAATTGATAGTAAATCTGTTCAACTTTCAAATATTATACTTTATAAAAAAGTTTAATAATTAGTTAATATTTATTAGAAATTTAGGTAAAGAAATGATTCATTTTGACCATTTAATTGAATATTTGATGGCTCTGTAAATTTGAACTGTTGTGCTGTGTAATCAAAATTTGTAATGCAATTAAATCTTCACATTATTAATTAGAAAATGCATCCAATTATAACTATAGCTTCTACAGTAGACTCATTGAGTAAATATGCAAATTGAAGCAGACTTAACATCAGACTTATGTAAAGTATGATTAAAAGAAAGATTATTTAAGAAGAGCTCCAAATTGAGTCACTTCATTGATTACAAGTGCGATATATTATAGGAAAAAATGGTTTCAGGTAAAAATGCTTCTGGTGTTTATCAAAGCATAATACAAAGCATTACTATACAGGCTTTAAATCAAAGTTGAATCTAAACACAAAATTTGGTTAATATTATTTGCTTATAACCAATGAATTTCTTTGTGATTCTATGCCATTCAACAAAGATCCTCAAATAATCCTCTCTTTCTCTCTATTTAACTTAATCAGCAAAAAGTTTATTTATGGAAGTCTTAACTAATTTTATGGAAGTCTTAACTAATTTTATGGAAGTCTTAACTAAT
>JAQFZT010002322.1:0-11956 GCA_034696325.1 Camisiidae sp. | reverse complement strand
ATACAGAGCAAATAGAGAACATCGACTAAGAACTCAAAATTATCCACAAATTAAAAGACTTCAAAGACCTCTTATGAGCTTTAAATCGCAAAGTGTTGAAATGCCTTCAGTAAAAAGCGAACCAAAAATAAGTAATTCTATGAAAATTAAAAATTCTAAAGTAAATAAAAGAAGTGGATTAGAAATTGCTGATTTTTTGGAAATGGAGGCGGTTAAGCATCAGAATCCGTATGCAAGTAATAGACAAACTAAGAGACAAAATTCTAATATACGGGAAGCATAAGTAGCTGTAGATCTGATCAATTTGTAAATGAGATAACAGAAAGTCTATGAATCATGAAAAAGGCAAACATTCTAACCTTTAGATTGAAGGTTTGATTAGAGGTATTAATAAATAGAGTATTGTTTGAGTTCACTTTAGTTCAAGCAATAGAAAATTCATTCATTTTTTCATTCATTCAATCTCTAATCAAGTTTCAAAACTTTACACATTATACCCATATGTTGATTAAAAATAATTAATAATGGATAGTGTGCTAAAACACTAGTTAAATAAATATAATGACAAACAAATCAAATAAATTGCTGTTTCTATTGACTGCTACAATATTTTTCATAAAAGGTGAGCAAATAAATAGAAAAAATAAGAATAATTTCGAATAAGTTTTTTATTCATTTTCATCTGAACTTTATTTCGAAAAAATAGTGTCTTATTGTACTCCTTTTCAAATCATTGGTGATGATAATGAAGATGAGCGAATAAATAGTTTAGGTAATGGTTTATATGATCCTATCGTATGGTCTCTTCAACTAATGGGTCAATCAGAAGCAATGGAAGATTATATACTACAGAATGATGAAGAAGATGCAATTCCAATACCAGTACATGTAAGTGATGATACATTGAGAACGCCATCTAAAAAAGTGTCTATTCAATTATATTCATCGAAAAATTTAACCAAAATTGTGACCGAAAATAAGGATAAAAAGCCGTTAAACTTCGCAAATGCAGGATTGATGGAATCTGTAGACAGTGTGAGACAAGATGTCGCAAATGTTGAGCAAAATATGTACGATTTGGCACAGAATTTATTACCAGCATCAAAGCCTAACTCTGTGTATCGAAACCCTGATCCTAACCACCCGAATGTGTTTATCGGATATCCGAACAGTAGAGGTTATATTGATCAAAACTATCAAGAAAAAAATAACCCTTATCAAGTTATTGATCAAGTTAATAATGATTTGAGTAATCAAGGAAGTTATGGTCATAATAATCAGGGACTTGGTTATGGCAATCAAAATCCTAGCAATTCTCAGATTCCGCAAAAGAAAAAAATATCATGATAATAAAGAATATCTGCGAAGAAAAAAATCAAGTTTATTAGGGGAGATTTTATATTTTCCGGGATTCAAATAGATATTCAAATTTTCAATTTGAATTATTTTATCAGACATTTTATGTGTAAAGTCTAATAAATTTATGCATTATATCATTAATTAATTTGTATTTATTTAAACTATTTGTACAATAAAGTTAATGGAATTTTACCTAATATTCCCTTTGATGTTGAAAACAATTGAATAATTTATCATACATATAAAACAAAGATTTAGGTAAAGTTAAAAGTCTCTTGAATTACAATTTTTTGTGCAATTAAATATTTATATATTAAATTTTTTAATGCCAAAAAAGATTGAATAAGATTCAGTAAAAATTAAAAAGTCAAGATGCTTCCTGAGTTTTTGAATTTAATTGAACTCAAATTTTGATCTAATTTTAATTAATTTCACATTTTGAACAAAATTTTTAATTTTTAGTTGAAAAAATAATTTTGACGCAAAATTTCCCATATGTTTAAAATTAAATACAATTGCGCTGAAGTTTTCATGGGTTCAATATTGACAAACGAACTCAAGTTTAATAAATAATGATAAATAAATTAAATTCATTATCAATCATTTATATAATTATAACAATTGTTGCGGCTAAAGGTAACTTTATATCTTCAAAAACTAATTATATTCTTAATATAATATCATTTAAAAATTTTATTCCATGAATTAATTAAGTGTTGGTTTGCGAATCATTTTACAACAGAAAAAATTATGACGATTATTATGAAAGCGATAGAGAAGTTTCAGATAATAGACAGATGAGAGATCCACATCTTAGATATAGTGATGGGAGACCTGATCTTGAATCTGATTTTATGAGGCCGGGTCGCAGACGAGGTTTAAGAAATAAACGCTACAGACAGAGAAGATATCCACACATATCTGATCGCAGACACTCTTTTGATAGATTAAGAAATCCTTATTACGACAATTCTTATAGAAAAATAAATGAATATTATTTCGATAAGGAATTCCAAAATAGCAAATCTATCATAAAAACTTCACTTCAAGGTTTACAATTAATAGAAATACTATTAGGTTTAAACAAAATTGCAATTTTGAAAGATGTACCTAAGTTTGAGCATTTAAAAGATACTAAATCAAATACTAAAACCAATCAAAATGATAAGGATGTAGAGAAAAATCCACAAAAATCTAGCAATAATAAGAAAGAAGAGAAAAATCTTCATAAATCTAAAAGTAACGATGAGAATGAAGAAAAAAATCTTAAGAAATCTAGCAGTAATGATGAAAATGAAGAGAAAAATCCCCAGAAATCTGGCAATAACGATGAGGATGAAGATAAAAATTTACAATGGTCTTGGATACCTAAAAGTCAAAGAACTCCACCTACAGAGTCAAATACTGTATCAATAACTCAAAGCTGGCAAAATAATTATGGCCAAATCAATGAAGAAAGCTTTGGTCAGGGAAATAATGGACAATATAATCTGGACAGTTATATTAGTAACACTCAAGGAACTTATGGTAAGAAAAATCCGAACAACTATCATATTCATAAGACTGAAGTAAGCTATGTTACAAATAATCCATCATTGGGTGGCAATAAGGATATAAGTAATAATAACAATTATGAAGTAACAACTCAGAGTTATGCTGTCAATCACTTTAAACCTATTGAGGGTGATTCAGGGGTTCAATCTAGACAAAGTGGATTATCATTAGATTATAATGATTTTAATTCATCCGAAAACCCCCACTCAAATGAGGCTCAAATTATAAAGACTGATGATCCTAACTCTTCGACAAATTCAGAAAAAAGTATTGCTGATAATAGTGATTCAACTGAATCAGGAACGGGTGAGGGCAAATATCCTAGTAATGCAGTGAACCCTCCGAGAGGTAGTAAGAAGACCAGCAATGCTGGCTAATCTGGCTGTCAAGGACAAAATCATAAGTTTTTCAAAAATTTGATTATTTCTTGTTGGAAATTTTTTTTTAAATATATTCAATATTTAATAAATTATTTGATTTGAAATCTTTGATTCTCAAATTTATTAAATCCGTTTTTAAGCTTTAGATATGTGCTATTATGCATTTGCAAATTCTTTGAGAATTTTGGGTCAACTGTGACTCTATATTAACGCAAACCGGAAACGGAATACTCCTTATAGAGATTTTGAAAGGGAAACAACAGTTAATTGATGATTGGCTTTGATTCTCTCTTTTGTTGCACGTATTGTTTATCATCTCAAGAGAACTACAATTCAATACAATTGTAATATAATTTGCATTTTCTCTTATATTCCGTATTCATGTATCTCTCGGGACAATCGGGTGAAAGAGTGGACACTCAATAGTATTACTACTGACTGAAAGCACTTATGGCTAATCAATTCTCATTTCATTTGCACTAAATCTAATCAATGTCTCAATAAGTGTATATCATGTGTCTCTATATAACCAAATAATCATTTCTTATAAAAATATAAATATAGATAAAAGTCAAACAGAAAACAAGCAATAGTTTTGTCACTCAATTTCACTCGACTTTTTCATTGTTTGTGTTTTTGACTTTCATTGCAGTCAAAAAAAGTCACATAAACTGAACTTAACTCTGAAAAGCCTATAAAGAGAGCAACCAATGAGCAGAAGAGCAGAGAGTGAATACAGCATTGCAGAACTGAATAGAGAGAAAGAGAGGGCGAAAGTACAATCATTTGTGCATAACTTCTGCCAAATAATTATGCAAAATATCGCGACTGAACAGCAAAACGGAGAAAAGAGATGAGTTTAGCAGAGAGTACAGTATATCACAAGTTTATCTCAGAATAATATGAGTTTGAATTGAGTATAATTTGTCAAAACAGTGAACGAAACGCATCGTTGACTCGATTGGCCTCATGTGAGCCCAGAGTGAATACCATTTCTACCAGTTACCATGTTACACATTTACATTTTAATGTCAGATAGGGATACACGCGCTCCACATAATAATAATAATAATGATTTGAGTGATGAAAATGTAAAAAGAAGGGCAAGAAAAGTCATTATAAGGAGGAAAAGAAGTCGTTATGTGATTGTTGTTATGTTTGGAAAATGTTTGCCCATACAATCACACTTTATTGTAACTCATTTAAGGGGTTATCATCAAATTGCAATATTAATTCACATAATAATGATTAGTTAACAATTTGTCATGTGATGGGAAAGGAAATGTTTTTTTGTCATTAATTTCTATATTTTGTATTCAATTATTGATTATTTGCTTTACAAACAAAACCATTAGTTCATTATTATATTTATTAGTGAATTAAGTATTAATGCTATCTATCATTAAAATTATGATCTTTTTTGGTATTCATTTTTTAGAGGAAAAAACAAATTATAGTAATAATAATAAAGAGATTGAAAGTTCTGTAAATTTTTGTCATTAAATTTATAGAAAAGAAATGATAGATTTTTATAAATAATACAATCATAAGAGGAGTAAAAGAAAGAGTAAAGAAAAGAAAAAGTGATTTATTTTAAGTTGAGTTTTGGCTCAATTTCTGGTGATAGAAAACTTTATATTTAATAAAATTAAATGGAATGATATGAAACAGAGATTTCATGTTGACCATATTGACCATGCTACTCAAACATAAACTCAGTTTCCTTATTATTATTATTATTGAAAACAATATTAGTGTTACTGAAAAAATCCAATAAATTTTTTTCTTCTAATAAATAATTCTCTTTTTTTGCCGGTATTTCGCGTGCAATATAATAGTGTTGAATCGAGAGTATTGAGTGGTTTTGGCATTGATTTGATTTCTTTGAGAGCAAAACCACTGATCAAAATGTGCGATAAAAGTGACTAAAATGAAACGAAATGAAACATGCGATCAATGATTATATGATTAATAATGGATTAAATTTTACAATAATGTATAGTTTTATATATTGCACGCGACCACGAAAACAGATCACCAAAAATGTAAGTAACATTTGGTAAAAGTGATACCCATTCACTCATCAAATTTATGATGAGATGTACAGCTACTCAATGGAAAGTTATGTATCCATTACTCAGGAAGTGATGCGGATTTATAAGGGTTTCACAACTCATAACCACTACTCAATGCTAATAATCATTACTACTATTCAATGCCATTACTCATTAACATTACAATTTCTATGTTTGCCCTCATGTTTGATCTGAGTTTATGACTTGATCTGAAGGGATCTCTGCATAACTTTCCTGAGTAGCTGTACTATTCAGTTGCTCTTCAGTTTAATATTAGTTTTGGATTTAAGTGTAAAATCATTGGGATTTAAAAGATATTATCTTTATCTTTCACTTCAATAGGAGACTAATGTTTCCAAAGAGTGAAACAAATTGTGTAATAATAATAATTCAAATAGAAATTGAAAAATAATATGTGCATTAAGAGCTTTAACATATAGTTCTTAAATCAAAACAAGACATTTGAGATATCAATTAATTAAAGTTTAGAACTCAAATCACGAAGTTTTGCTGGATTTCGAATTCTTATCTATTGATAAAGTTTAGAAAAAACTTATTATTCAGAGTCATAACTATTAATCACTAAATTTGTAATACATTAAAATCTTAGTGATAATAATAGTGATAATGGCTGAGATGTCAATGTATTGAACATTTTTTTCTTATCGGTGAATAATATTAAAATAATATTAATAGTAGGGTTTGTCGCCCACCAAAAAGTGCACTGATTATCCTTTTTGTATATGACAGTTATATAATGTCATACATGAGACCAAACTATTGATCATATAACTTAAGTTTTAGTCTAGTACCGAACCCATAACTAAACCATTATTAACCCCTACACACAATCTTTCGGTGTGTTATAAAGTTTGTATTGTAACTGATGCTTATTATTAGGCGGTATTCATGCATATCTACCCATATGTTTACTGTTAGTTAATCTAATAATGGTTGGTATCAAAAAAGTGGTTTTAAAATAATGATAAACAAGTCATGTTATAGTGTATTATCATTACAACTTATACTCTCATCATTATTTGTCATAATAGGTAAAAATAAAAGCTTATCAACTTATTAATAATTAATTTTTTGATTATTCGACAAAAAAAGCTGTGGTTTATTGTAAGAAATATAGAGCTGTGCCTCATTATTATGATAAATTTGAGAACTACTTTAGAGGCGAAGATTATAGAATGGAAGACTTGTTGAAAGATTATGATTCTGACTCTCACAGAGATAAAAGACAAGCATATCATCAAAAACTCTACTTCAGAAATCAGAAAATTCCTAATCAAATGTCTAAGAGAAGAATAAAAAATAGAAAAACTACTGAACCATCTAATAAAGGCTCGATATCTGATGCGAAATTACTTTCAGAAGAAGCTATGGATAACGTGAGTGAGAGATCAGCAGATTCTGAAAAAAGTTATCATACAAGTGATGGTGAATCAGACGCTATGCTTCAATGGTTTATACCCACAACCGAAGGACCTCAAGTGGGAAAGAAAACATTTTTTGATAAATTAAAGTCTTTTTTTCGAAAGGAAAAAGACCAGAAAGTTTTGGCTACAGAAAAAGGTTAGTCCCAAAGACTGAAGTCAGTAAAGATGTAAATATGGCAATAATTTTTTAAAATTAAGGGTCGTCTCAAGTGAAGGAAAGCGTGACTAAAAAATTTGATGCTTTAAAACATAATGATGCAAAAACGAGAGGGAGTTTTGGAAAAGTTCATAATTTGGGAAAGAAAACTACAACTGTTGAGACAAGTACTTTAGATTTGAGTGCAGAAGTGCCTGTACTCCCTATGGCTGATGAAGAAGTAGCTGAAGCTAAGAAGAAGGCAAAGGCAGTCAAATGGGTTTATAAGAATGGAAAATTGGTTCAAACTTAATTAACAATTAAATACCTGTAGACATTCATTTTAATATATATCAATTGTTAGGCAAAAATTAAATTATTTATAAAACATTAAGTCCTATTCATGAAATTAATTGAAAATTTTTTATTTTAATTGAATTTTGAGAAAATTTGACATCTTTTAAGCCTTGGTGAAGAGTATAGATCCCTTTTGTAAGGAAAATTTTTATGTTTTCACTCAATAAAATGATGTAAAATAAAATATTTTCAATTAAAAATTTTATGATTTCTAAGTTTCAATATTATTGAAATTTTCAACTGTGATAATTATGAAGAACATAATTTACAGATCTTTCATCATTTAAATTAAGAACTTATTAGCTTATAATTGATTGTTACTTAAGGTCTTTTCGAAACTTTTAACTTTCACAATGAGACTAATTTCTTAAACAAAAATTTTGCTTTACAGTTGAGTCTATATGTAAAGAGCAAAATTGCAGTTAGTTTTTTCAAGTATAGTATTCTTTTCAAAAGTCCTGATAGATTTAGTCTTGTTGTTATAGACTGAACACTATCATTACTTTGACTTTGATGTTAAGTACTCACTCAATCGAAACCTAAATTGATTCAATCACTTAACTGACCCCTCAGTACTATTACATATGAAAGTTGTAATAAATTTGTGTACAATATAATTCTCGTCAACGCTAACTATAATAGTATGAGAGAAATACCGCTTAATGTAGAGTTAGCTCAATATGTCCATTAAGTGCATTGCGTTCTAAACACACTCCAACGCCTTACTTATACATAAACACGCTCTCCATTCAAATAGTGTTAGTGTGGGTACGGTTACCACCTCTCATCTCAAGTAAGGAACGATGAAAAGCTCTATTTCTCAAGTTAGATTCAAAAAGAAGATTTTTAATTCGTTTTTATTGCCTTAACAATTAGATTTTTAAAAATCAAGCCTAAACTGAAAATTTAATTATAAAAATTTACAAGAAAGTTATGAAAACTCATTGTCTAATGAAAGGAATAATTTGATCTCTGCATTAGTAAAAGGAGAAATTGACACAAATTCAATATTTGACTTTCTTTTTTCAAATTTTATATAAAGTTAAATGTGGTAAATCTCAAATTGAATTAAAAAAATTTATGCAAAAATTTCTATTAAGTGTTTTTTTTTCTAAAGTATGAACTATCTAAAGGATGGCAACCGTAACTGTTTATGTTCTTCCTCTTTCTCCCTCTCACTCTCACTTAACTCTATTACTATTGTTGTATTGAATACTGAACTCTCTTCCGCTTGTAATTGATTTTCACTGTTTTCTATTACTTTCGCTCTCTATTAATATCAAACTTTTTGAAAGGCATTTCTCAGTTACTAAAGTAATGAGTGTCTGCACATTATTTCAAATGCCCACCGTATCAAATATAACATTAGCAAACTTTTTCATAACCACTTCTCTCTCCTCTGGATCTTTGCTTATATGGCATAAATCTCATGAACTCACTTGAAAACGAAAATAAGAAGTCATAGTTGAAAAAGAACAGAAGAGACTTTTATGGCAGACAGCGCTAATTATTCAATACATTGTTATACTCTTTGGGAATCAAATTTATATCATATTTCTATAATTTTTCATAAAATATTCCTTTTATCTAATTTTTAAACTCAACGTTAACTGACTGACAGCGTATGATGTTTTTAGTTTGACAGCTGAGCCATATTTTAGAGGCTTATCCTATAACCTATAATTTTAGTCTAAATGTTTGAACATAATAAATGCATTTATACAAAAAGGGTTCTCATTTAAATTTTTGTATTTAAACTTTGATAAATAAACTTAATTGAAATGATTAGGAGATCGTATTCTTCATTTTCAGCTAATATAAAGCTTAATTTACATAAATTAATTAAGAATAGAGTCAAACTTTTATCATTACATGACGTTTATAATGAAAAGTTATAGGATTTTTAGTTTGACATAACTTAATATCTTTTTTAGTAGTTAAGTGCATCACTTTTACAAAGCACTGTATATTTAGCCTTATTATGTGAATTTGTCATATATTAAATGCAATTGAAGAAAGTGATTGAAATGCCATCAAAACTTAATGTTTATTACATGGGCTTACATGGAACATGATTTTACAAATATTTAAATTAATTTACAGTATTGTCTAGAAAAGATTTTCAATTGATAGGTCTCACGAGCTCTATCAATAGTTAAGTTATTTGAGGAATACTTCATTTAAAAGTTTAGGTTCACATTTATATGGGGTGTATAACAAACACATGTCATATTTAGTTATTATTTAATACGTGCAATAATTTTATAAACAAAATTTATTGAATGAAAAAAATTAAATATTACACTCAATTTAACATTTAATTAAATAATTATTTAGTTTTAAAAATTGATTTGTATCATTATTCATACTATTGATAGTAATATTAATTTCTCATATAAAATACACTCTATTTTCATTAACTCTTTGCAAAGCAGACTTATTTTTGACATCACTGTATATGAAGTCACATACGCTTTGATTTAATAAATGAATAAAAATAAAACTAAAAATATGTCGAACAAATCAAGCGGAGTATCATTTCTCTTGATGATTATTTTGATGATGTTGATCCAATGTGATTATCTTCATTTTATTAAGTATTTTATGAAGATTATATATATTTTTAAAAAATAATTTCTCTTTTGAATAATTAGTGATAGTTGATAGCGTAGCAAATAGACCAACACATGATGATTACATGAGTTTTGACATTGGTCAAAGAGATCTAGATTTTAGAAACCGTCGTTTGAGAGCACGCGTCAATTATGATCATTTTTACAAGCATTATCTCAGATACAACTGGATTTATCACATGCCACCTGTCAGACATCGAAGAAGGCGTTATCCGATATATCCTTCAAGAAAATATAGAAATAGGCAAAACAGATAGATTTGGCAGGAGAAATATAAGGAAATATGAAGAAGAGCATAATAGTAAAATTAAGAAATTTGGGCACATTTTATCAACTTTGGGTACTGCCGTTACAACTGAACTTACACCTCAAAAGCAATTAGACGAAAATGCTAATTTAGAGGAACAAAAATCGGCGGAACAGTATAAGGAAAGCACCAAAATTAAGAATACTTTTTTTCAAAAGGTTGCCAATAGAAATGAGGTAATGATTGACGTTTCTTATCTGGAAACATAGATTTTTACATTAACTTTTGCATATTTTAAACCAGTAATGTTAATGAAATTTAATTACCTAAACTCTAATCGTTTAGAATTAAAATTCATTTTTTCCCTCAAAAATCTATTACAAACAAAACCATTTTATATCTTAATTTTTAAATTCAAATAAAAAGTTTATATCTCTTTCATGAAAATGATTGATAGAAACCTATTCTAAGAAATTTTGAGATCAGAGACTCAATATTAAATATTTTATGAAATTCTTTACGACCAAACAAAATCTGTTCCCCATTCACTTTTAAGTCGACTTACAGTTTAGTAACCCTTGATCTAGTTAATGAAATGTTCAAACTCGAAAGCGAAAAATTCCTTTGATTTCAATTTTTTTCATAATTCATAGTCTCCGGAAGAATCACGTCCTCCAAAACTATTGAATTACAAGTATAAAAATACAAACAATGCCGATTCGAAAAATACCATCATTACAAACCCAGCAAAAGTAAACCCAGAAAAAGCTGAACCGGAAAATGCCGACTCGAGAAAGGCCGACGAGGAAAGAACTAAAACGGAAAAAGCCGGACCGGGAAAGGTCGACCTGAAAAATGATTTAAACAATAGAATTAATATTGGAGATCATAATAAGAACAATGCCAGTAATGCAAACTCGAGAAATGCCGAAAAGGAAAAAGCCGAACCGGAAATGGCAGACTTGAAAAATGCTTTTAACAATAGGATTAATATTGGAGATCATGATAAGAGCAATGCGAGTAATGCTAACTCGGGAAATGCCCAACCGGTAAAAGCCGAACTGAAAAAAGCTGGACCGGAACAAGACAACCCGAGAATTGCCGACGGAGGAAAAGCTGAAACAGAAACAGCCGACCCGGGACAGACCGAACCGGAAAAAGCCGATCCGGGTAAAGCCGAACCGAAAAAAGCTGACCTGGGAAATGTTGATTTGGAAAATGCTTTCAACAACAGAATAAATATTTGAATACTAATCCAACCATTTCGAGTAATGAAAACTGGGGAAATACTGTTTTATTTAAGTTAAATCCGTTCATGTAAATTATATTTTTCGTGAAGTTTGTTAATTAAAAATAAAAAACATCTCTTAAAATTAATTATAATTAAGAAAGATGATCTCATATATAAGCTTGCATTCAGAACGAATTTGACTCTCTTCACAATTTAAACACTGATGTCACTATATTCTAATATACATACAAACATTTAGATCAATAAACATGTAACGACAATAGTGTCAAAAATGTTAAAGTTGTCAAATTCGTTCCGATTTAGAGTTTACTTTAATATGTAAACTCAACGTAAGCCTATGAAGGCTTGAAGTAGTGAAACACGTTATTTGAGTTCAGAACTCAATGTGAATAATTAGTTTTACTTCTAAATCAGCTAACATGAATATTTCATAGTTTACATATCAACGTTTGCCTGCAAAAGTAGCCTTAGCTCTAAAATAAATTACTTTAAAAGTCTTAACTGTAATATATATTTCA
>JAQFZT010002321.1:0-11961 GCA_034696325.1 Camisiidae sp. | reverse complement strand
CATAAGGTTTGAGTCCTGAGGTCCCCAAAATTACTGTTTCATTTTATCATAACTTTTTCACCTATTTTTACTCTTCTTTTCACCTTTAGATTACAGTTAATTGCAATTTGACTTTTCATTCAAAACTATGTTTGCATGAATTCCAACCCGACGTAGTGTTGATTCGCTTACAATTTTTCAATTTCGCTTTCGTGAAATGATTTTATCATAAGTGCTCAACCAGAGTATCGCTTTTATAATCATTATTTATTTAATAAATTGACAAATCATTATGATCTTATTAAAACATGATCTATTAATTTTGATTTTTCTGTTTCATTTTGAAATATGGAAACATATATTATATGCTGTTATAGACCGTATGGAAATAGCTATTATACATCTGACTATGAAAGTAATGTCAATCCACCGATCAGTGATCGGATTCCCATTTTGTAGTGTCTATAATAATCAATAAATTTTGATTCTATTATTTTGAAAAAACCCTAATTTTGAAAGAAATAGAATCAAAATTTATTAATTATTATAGACACTATAAAATGGGAATCCGATCACTGATCGGTGGATTGACATGACTTTCATAGTCAGATGTATAAGAGCTATTTCCTTACGGTCTATAACAGCATATGATATATGTTTCCACATTAGTCATTGATAGCACGAGCGCATCCAATATATTTTCAATTGTACGAATTGAGTGGAATGTGCGGTATCAAAACAATATCCGGGATCGTCATAATTGTAGCGCTTATTCTTCAAATAAAAGAGAAAATTAGAAAATAGTATTGATTTTCATATAAAACAATGATGATCTTGTAAAATAGCTAAAGCTCTTAGTCAAAAAATATCGTATGAGGTATAAACATCTGTCAACTCAAAGTTACAAAAAAGTATTTCAAATAAAACTCTATTAAATAAGTATTGACATAGCACTAGAACCCCAGATTACGAAATTTTTTGAAAATTTTTCTATGACCAGAAAAAAATGAGAAATTAATCCGAAAGCAATAAGATTGATGAACTTGTATATGCGTGAAAGGGAGCTATAAGGGATCTTTCTCGAAATCTGTAAGGGATCATCTGTATGGTAATGGATCCCGAGCACCTCATTTATAAATAATCACAAATTTTTGCATAGAAAATATATTATAATGAGTAAATCACTATTCTAACTGTTTATCATGTTTCAAAAATAACACAGTACGAGATTAAATATATTTTGTTAATTTTACTGTTCAGTTTTCCTCAATTAATTAACCCGATTAAGTAGTTTGAATATCTAAATAAACTAAAAGATAAACTAAATATTTATAATTTCAATCAGAGGATACTTTTTGCAAACCTATGTTTAAAAGAGCTAAAAGAAAATTCATTCAAAATAATCATAAGATGCTCACACGTCAAAACAACTTCCGTTGAGAACAAAGATAATAAGAGTCATACATTGATGAATAATAACATTTTAAAATTCAAATTTATTCAATACAAGTCAAGTGTTCTTCGAAAAACTGCTTCATTTATAACTCTTGATCGTGATTTCGTGATTATTCTATAAAACATGACTATAAACTCTGAAAAAATATTTAATATCACTAATTAAAGTACAGAAATTTATATTTAATTTTTCGTTAAAATTGAGAAAATTCCCAATACAAAGGTATGTAAAACAAAGGTTAAGTTTAGGTTTAGGTAAAGTTAAGGGGATTAGAAGCCTAGGCCTGAAACTCCAGAGCTTGATATTCGGAAATTTTTATTACGGTATATAAAAGACTAATTTTTTAACATATATTACATTTGAGTGTCAGAATTAAGTTTGATTTAAGTTATATACTTTAATCTATTATCATTTTTTAATAAGTTTCCTCTAATGATGAAAAACTCATTATTTTTATTAATAATTTATTAGGTTTTATATATTTTTGTACAGTTGACGAGTCTCTCAGCCAAAATGAGAGCCTGAACTGAAATGAAAACTGTGAGCCCAGAGTCTGATTTTATGTTATTAGTATTGAGAAACTCGATTAACTGTAGTTATAAATTATATAAAATGCAAAGTTTTTATCTCTCTGTAAAATATTCTAATAATTAAATTCTGGTCAATACTGTATTAAAACAACAATAGAAAAGATTTTCGCAATATGCTTGTCGCGTGACATCTAAATTGAAACAATAAAGTAAAGCTTAATAATAAAGCGATATATTTCAAAGCGAAAAAATCTTTGGCTGAAGTCATTTTCGCCGAATGAGTATTTTCATAGGTATTCTGACCGAAAACAAAGAAATATCTTTTTTTATACCATCTTTTTTATGTTGCATTACACTCAAAATAAACTGAATCTCTATAATTAAGTGATTTGAAATGATAGATATGATTTTAGAAGTTGAGCTAACACAATGTTGAAGGGTTTTCCTCGCGATCAACCGGGCAGGTGGTCGACAAAGTGGAATTACCTGTGTTTCATGAATTACATCTATCAATTATTTCAGGGATTGTTTCAACAGCAATTCAGTCACATCAAAAAGAGCTGATAAACGGGATTTTTTTGAGGCCAAAATGCCTATGAAAATACTCATTCGGCGAATATGACTTCAGCCAAAGTGCCGGCAGTCCAAAAATTCTGTCACAGAATTTTAAGAACATTCAGTGTAATTACAATCGCGATTCTCAATTATTGTAATCAATTAGAAAGTAGTGTTATTTCGCAAGTTTTCAATTTTGATTTCGTTTGTGATAAGCGAAATAACACTATTAGAAAGTTATCAGCTTTTGATGAGACCACATATTTTAATATCAGTTTTGTTTATTGAGCTGTTTTTTGAGATAATCAACTCAAATAACTTTTTCTGACACAATTCATCACTCATTCGACTAAAACTAATGAGAAGATTAAGTTTTAATTTTCTTAGATATCATCACTATTTCATCTTTAATCCATTTATGATCCACAAGTTCTGAGATTTTGATCCTTTTATTGACGTTCGGTTCTAATAAACGCTTAAAAATATTGTGCAAGTCATTGGATGGTTTCGCGAGAATATGTCTTGAATAAGTTAATTGACCATTTAGTTGTCGATCGAGTATCTGTCGGATAGGTTTTTCTTTATCAAAAGGATAGGCTCTATTAACAATACAAAACAAGATTACACCCAAAGCCCAAATATCAGCGAGAAATGGGTTATAATCATGTTTTTTCAATTTATTGATCAAAACTTCTGGTGCCATATATTGAATGGTTCCGCAAAAAGTATGTGATAGAAGAGTTCCTCCTTTTGAGGCACGATATGCCACACGACTTAACCCAAAATCAGACACTAATATATTCGAATGTTTGTCTAATAAAATATTACCCATTTTAAGATCTCTGTGTGCAATACCTATGAGGTGCATATGATGGACTGCGGACACCATTTGAGCGAACCATTTCTTAGCCAATTCTTCATTACATGGATGTTTTGCTTCACGCATTATTTTGGAAAGACTATCCCCCTCTGCAAACTGCATAAATATATAGACAGCTTTTGATTCACGAGTTTTAACAATGAAATGTTCATACAGTTTAATCATATGCGGATGATCTGTCTTTTCCATAACAAATAACTCGTTTTTGGCGTCAATATTCTTCTGTTTGACATCTATACCTTCTGATAAGTTCATTACTTTACACGCAAAGATTGATCCATCTCTTAATCTTTTTGCTTTATTAACTACAGCATAAGCTCCTGTTCCGAGTTCTTCCAATATCTGATAGCCGTGAGATTTAATCACATCCTCTACTGTTTTATACGTATCGGATGGCAATTCATAAACTATTGTTAAATCATTTGTCGGCAGATTTGAAGGACTCGAAGCTTGCACTAGAGCTGGACTTTTTGTTTGCATCAGTGGTACAGGTCTTAGTTTTCCTGAATCTTTCTTTTTCTTACAACAACAACTACCCATTTATTGATAATTATTCAACTCATCAAATTACGAATTTCTCTTAAAATTTTATTTTTGCTTTTTAACAAATTTTTCTATTTTTCATTCAAATTGTTTTAAATAATTGTTAGTCTTTTATTTATACCCAAAGTTTTGTAGTTTTTGAGTTTATAAGTTTGGATTTTGTTTGGAGTAAATAATGTTAAGTAAAGATTTGTTGATTATTGAGTACTAATTTTAAAGATCTATTGAAAAAAACACTGTATTATAAAGAGTTATATCTATAGTTAACAGTTGTTAACTTTTCTATTAATTGCTTAATTAGCATTTTAAGAATATGGCATATTTAAAGTACAGTTCAAAATGTATGCCACACGGACAGGGATTGAATCCGTGTCTCCCGATTACATATGACATATCGAGACACTCATCACCATAACATGGATCACATCCTTTGCATTGGCTTTAAAACGGTGTCTTTTGCTAATAAGCTCGCACTTCCCGAACAATGCAAAAGATGTGATCCAGATGATGGTCATGAGTGTTTCGAATTTATGGTTTATGGCTTCAACCGTTTAGCTTTTATTTGAAACGCATTGTATAAAAATCATATCAAGTTAAAAGTCATAAAGAAAAAAATTTCAATTCTAATATAAGTTGCGGAGCAGCGGGTTTCGCCTCATACTATTCATCAAATTGACTGACAATTAATTAATAGTAACTTTTCAATAGATGGCTATCTATTCAAAAGCAAATTTTGCTACAAAAACACATAAATAATGTTTATCAACAAAACTTTAAACAAAAGAAAATAACACTTTTTCAAAGATAATTATGAACAATATTTGAGGTAAATTTGGGACTGAAAGTTATCGCTTTATATTACGCACTTTATACTACTTTTGGGTAAGAAAGAGGAACTGTTCCTCTCGTTGACACCACACTGTCTATATAAACTTAATATCAAATTTACAAACTTGTTATTGTTTTTGTTTTTATTTGAACACTCCTTAAAAGTTCAATAATTATTGTAGACTAAAGTATTTGAATGACGTTTTCAATGAGATAAGAGTTTTTTCTTTACACTTAAGCCTTTATATTTTTGCAAGACTCGAAAAAGAAAACACTTAGAGTGGAACACTTAATATCTTATCTTCAACAATATAGAAAATTGTGAGTTAACACGTGTCAGAAATACTCATTGAAAACAATGTAATTCAAATACAAAACTACTATATTATAAAGTACTCTTAGAGACAATATAGAGGTCATATAATCATTAATAGTTTTGCACTTTGATTCTTTACTTCTCTTCATTAACCTCTCAGGTTCTAAACAACTTGAGGACTAAAAGTTCTACAGTATATACTAGAGATGGGAACAAGATCTCGTCTCGCCCAAAATCTCGCCGAATCTCGGGATATCTCGCGAGACAAGACGAGATGAGCTATACGAAAAATTGATTAGGCGAGACGAGGCTAGTCGGTATCATTTTTTTGCTTTAAGAAATACATAATTACAGATTCAAATGAATCTGATCTTTAATGAAAACTTATTTAGAAACATACTTCATTAATTGCAAAGGATTTCACAAAGAATTATTCCAACATGAAACGCGCCCTAATCCCTAAATGGAAGAACATAGCTATAAGATTGAGACCGGAGTTCCCCTATCCCAAGAGACAAGCGGTATGTCATACAAATTTTTGAGAAACATACGAGACGAGATCGGGTTTGACCGCACGAGAACGAGACGTAGACGAGATTCATAAAATCGAAAATTGCCATGCCTAGCATATACTTCAGAGTTAAAGCATCACAAAATTGTTTATATGCCTTAAAGGATTAGTTTAGCATTTCTATTATAAGTGGAAAATTTTTGAATCATAAACTAATTCATCATCAATACAGCCAAAAGTTTCCTTTTCTTTAAAACTTTCAATTAATAACACAAGTTTTGAAAGAGTTATTTTCCACTTCCAGAGCTGTCTCAGAGGGAGTTCGGGATGAGATATTAGCGGTACCTTTTGATCAATTATGTAGTTTTGCTATAGATTGTCAAATCTCTAATTCTTTACAAGTCTTTTAAGTAATTAGTATTGTTTGTCTCTATCTCTTTATCATAAGAAAAGTAAAAACTTTCCAGTTTTCACCACTGGAAGCGTACCCTTAATCCCAAACTTACTCTGAAACAGCTATAATACTAGAGAGTCAAATCAATCAATAATAATGTGAAAATTTTAGCCTTCAATTAATTGCTGTGAATGCAAAAAATAAGACATTGAGAGTTTAACTTAAATACGGATGAATCACATGCAAACTCAATTGATAGCATTGTATTACAAAATAATTTAAGTTTCAAAGGTTCATCAAGAGTTTTACGTAATTCATGCAAAATTACCTTCACATCAACCTATTTTTTACATTGTTATGACATTAGGCTTTATCCATTAAATACGTTGAATAGTTTAGCATTTTGTGACCCTTTTCCATATTTTAATGGATTATTTATTCAACTCTAAACTATTCCCTAAAGAGCATAACGTATTTAATATAAATACGCAAATTGAACAGTATTATCAAACGCAACGGTACTTATATTTTATTGAATAAAAAACGTTGTTTAATGTTTTTGAAAATCTATTGCTTTTCCATTGAAGTTGAGCTAAGAGTAATAAAAACTCAGAAACTATTCAAACCGTTATTTATTAAAATAATTATGAACACTATATTTACTGCAAATTTTCCGGTAAAAGTACAGCAATTATGAGAACTAATCAGCGAAATAGTAATCAAAGTCGACATAAACAGAAAAATGTGTTTAAATCATCATTATTTACTTGAAAGTTGTCTTGATTGCCCACAATCTCTTGTTTGCTCAATAATTCTCTAAACCGTATATAAATCGGTGTTTCAATTAAAATTAGTTATGATTTCATTATTCAATACATGATTAAATATTGAATAAAAGTGAAAATAGTTTCAAAATTACGCAATATTAATGTCAATATATTTAGTAATATTTCAAGTATAAGTTAATATGAAATTTTCAAATCAAAAGTAAAACAAAAAATATTCAAAATTAATTTTATATTAAAAAATCAACTAAATTTGGACTAAAGTTTATAGAAAAGATCTGCAAAAATAACATTCAAATACGGGTTCATTAATTGCTAATAAATATTGAAGACAACAATTGAATAGTTTTATTAAATATTGAAAAAAGAGTTAATAATGTTATTAACGCCGTATTTATCACAAGAAGAGTTACAAAAACTATTGATAAGCATCTGGTCGTGGCTTCGGTTCATTGTTATTATAATTCATAACATATATTGTATTCCAATCTATTTATTGCTTAATTGGTTTCTATTATTACCACTTTTTTATTTAAATACTAATTATTATAAGAAAGTAGAGAATAATTTGTATAATTGGTTGCTATACATCGTGAGCTCGTGGTCTTATGGCGCACAAATCGAGATTCACGAGTTTGGACAAGACATCTATCAACTCAATGGTATTATCTTTTATTCATCTTTTACTTTATAATCACTTTTAAGTTTTTAACACTTGTTTACTCTCTGCCCGTCTGTCTGTAGTTAACAATACTTTAATTGTTGCCTAAATTCTTAAACCAATTCTTTAACTCTTAATACTTTCGAGAAAGTATTTATTAATCTTCAAAATTAAATTAAAAACTAGCAATTTATACACCTTTTAATCGAATCGCTTCTTATTATTCTTAGTCTTCCTCAGGATCACTCAAACCATAAACCACTCAAAATTGTTGCCATAATTTTTATTATTTTTTTTACAAATTTCTCAATTTTAAGAATTGTTTTGCTGTCAAAAGTTGATCATTTCTGACTTTCAATACTTTTAAATTGCGTTTAATTGTTGTAAAAATGATTAAAAGCATAGTTTATGTGTTTCTTGTTATAAAGTCGTGAGTTTTGTTTCTGAGTCAGTCTTGTTTGGACTTTAGTTTGTTTTGCTTGAATCTTGAGCTCAAAAGTTGTTTTCTGTTATTTTTTGGATTAATGAACAGCAGATTTAGTTATTTTTATATCATAAACAGAAAGTTTTTTATGAATGTAAACGTGATATCGATTACAACTTAGACACTGTCTAATACAATTCACATGTTTTTGATTTATGACATTTAGTTAGGAAGATATCGATCGACTTATGTTTCGATCATTTAGTATTCAAATAATATTAAACTGAAGCTTATGTTTCAAATTATCATTCACTCAACTAATGAAACGTAAATTTTTATCTTTAAATCAGATTTGCTGTTATACTAAAAATTTAATATAAAAATATATTAATAAATATTTTCAGTTAATTAACGATTGAATCATATCATGAGCTGAAAATTTATTTATAGAATTCATGTGATCCATAACTTTGACTATAATTTGAATAATTGATCGACGAAAGAGTCGTTACATTAATTTGAAAAAGTTATTTCAGAAGTTTTTTATAGCCTATGTTTCTTATTAATGCATATTTTCAATGTTACGTAAAATGAACTCATATTGAGTACAGAAGTTTAGTTGAGAAGTAATATCTTCGCTAAATGTTAAGAACCGAGATTTGAGCTAAAATGTACTCAAACTTTGAGCTTCACGTAAAGTAAATGACACTTAAGTCATACGTTAGAAAAACACTCGAAATAAATTGGATGAAAACTGATAATCATAATCAAAGTTAACTCATAGAATGCAGATACTGTGTTCATTACCCTTATAAACAACACTTGAACTTATATGACATGAAAACATTTAGATTAAAAAATTTTAAAAAATTTCCAATACTTTCCCTATCAGTAGTGAATACAATCCCTATTTCTTAAAACTGATACTAATCTTACTAATGATTTGTTTATTTATTTATTGACAACAGATAAAAATGTTCGTTTACTGATAATGGGTAACCATCAGTCGACAGCAGACGTACCACTTATGATGCAATCGTTTACTTCGCGATCGAAGTATATATTGTTATGGATAATGGATGTAGTCTTCAAATACACCAATTTTGGTGTCATATCCATAACACACGGCGACTACTTTTTGCAAACAAAGAATTACATAACGGGTGACGTTTCGGATCACTGTTGCACTCAATTTAATAGATATAAAAATGCGATCGTTTTGTTCCCTGAAGGTATTCATCAAATACAATCATTATAAGCCTTACAACACTTCCATATTTTTTATAAGCACTTAATTCATTCATATGTCAAAATGTTTATCTTTAGTACCAGTAATAGTTTTTTGTGTTGTTTAAGTTTATGTTGATTTATGTTTTTTCTCTTATTTGTTTTCAATTTTTAATATATTTTTAAGCATTCATTTCCACAACTTTTCATCGTTTAATGCTTTTGATCTGTTTTTTCAGGAAAAAAAGTTAATGTTCTCTCTATTTCATGTCTCGTTCTGAAAGTTGTGTCACGTCTTGTTTTGAGATGAACTTTGCATTAAAAAAATCGCACATTTTTTCCTTTAAATCCAAAATATTTATTTCCTCAAAAAGAAAACAAATCTAATGTTAATTTGTGTTATAAGTGTCTGTTTTTGTTACGCCTAATCGTTATTTACAGTCTTATCTGTTTAGTTGCATAAAATTAAAAACCTGTTTATCCTATTTAAAATTACCAAAAAATGGGTAAATATAATATTCACTTTCACTCTCAATAAGATTAAGGCTATAAATACATGAATAATAAGGTTAATCTGAAACTATAGGCGGATTTCGTCACAAACGTCTTCAATCGTCAAACAAATTTGCGTCAAAACACAATCTTCCGGCAATGTTTTACGTGACTTATCCGCGATTCGGTGCCTATAACGACATTATGTCACCAGAAGTTGGTATAACACATATCGTCGACTTGACAATTATGTACGAAGACATCCATAATCCTCTTTCCATACTTGATATCGCGCTCGGAAATCGCAAATCAAAGGTTATATTCTATTATCGAATATTTGATGTTAAAAATCATAGCGATATCCGAACTGAAGAATGGCTTAATAATAGATGGAAAGAAAAAGAAGAACTGCTTCACAAATACTATACCGATAAAAACGCATTATTGAAATCATTAAATGAGTTGAATGTCGTTTCTCTCAATTGGATCAAAGTTTTGGGTATTCATTGCTTTTATCTGTCGTTTTGGTTCGTTTTGTTTACTGTTCACAAACAGTACAAACTATTTGTTTCTTAACAATTCATGAGTTATTCCATTATGAAAACCAAGAGATAATCTATGGATTAATTCTCGACATTATTTTTGTAGTATTGTTAACAATGACTGCACTTTACTATAATTAATAACTAAAATATAAGAACTATATATGTATTTATTGATACAGTTATCAAATGCCTTAAAGCTTATGTCCATTTGTATTATTATATATTTTGACATAAATTATTAGTTTAAATGATTGACTAAACAATTATTAAATCAAATTTGATATATAATGAAATACTGAAATAATATATATTAAACAATTTAATACTCATTCAATCAAAAAAATAATTAATATAAAAATAAGTTTTTTAGTCTTCACACGAATAAAGAAATGTATTTTGAGTTGTAATTGTAATCATAATATTTTACATCTATTCTATAAATAAATGATCATTTTCTAAGTCTTATTCGTTTTTCACAATATAATCAATATAAACAGTATTATTTACACAGATTTATTAACTTTGCGCTAACTTTCAAACTTTTTTCTTTATTTGATAAAACATTACAGATATTGAGTATAAATGCAATTGAATGTAAAAATTATATTAAAGTACAAGCACTCGAACTCTTAGCTTAAACTTTGAGATGAAAAGTTTGATATTTAAATATTGTGAGGACTAACTTATGTGACTCAGTTATGATCTTTTATCAAAATTTGATTCAACATTTAATGTTGATTTACATTGATATTTCACAAGCCCTTTAGAGAAAATTTGTTAACTGCGTCTTCATTAGTAAGAAAATAATGACAATGAAAGGGTTGAAAAGACAAACGCCTTCAGTAGTATTGAATCCTGCATTCGAAGGTTGCGGCATAAATGAGATCTATTTTGTCGATTATAGTCAGACTTCTTATCTCAAAGTGGATCCCGTTGACACCGAACTTCCTTGTATTCAAAATAATGGGCACATTTGTAACATTTGTAACGATTCTCAATTCGAGACCAACATTCAAATCAAAGACAGCTTCAGTTCTTATAATTCAATGAGAGCCACACCGATCAAGAGGAATAAAGAGTATGAGAACATCAGTTATTGTAAATATTTTCTATGGTTTCTCATTTGGTGTGTAATTATTGTTTCATTGGCCGGAATATTAGCTTCAGTGGCCTTTATTGTGTGGTTAGAAACATATGAAGGTATAAACTGCTTATAATCAAGTAAAGAATGAACAGTGTTTTCATTCGTTAATATTTTCTGACATTAACTTTTTCAATATAAAACTTGAAATAATTTTCATATTTTCATTAGTCAAGTCAGACCCTATCCAATTGGTATCCAAAGCAAACGACTCCATAGTCTCCTTTTAATTCAGACCTTCATCAAGACCTTTTAATTGGCTCATCAATGATGTCATAATCACATCATTTCATTATTTTCACTAATAATTATATAGAAAGTTATTTTATTATAGTTTTAATTAAAACATTCATATAATAGAATGTATTAAAAAATATGTTATTCAATAAATAAACCTAAAAATTATTCAGTTATGGAGAATATTATGAAGAAAATATCTGAAAATGATCTGATTGTCGTTCGGAAGCGTTCGGCAACTTTTATTCATAAATAATTCACATTTTCACAGATGAATTAAATATATTCATTGGTGAAACATTTCTATAAAGAGATTTTATCAACTTTTGCATAGCATTATCGCAAAAAGACTCCAATAATGGAGTTAAAATTTTTTTTAAAACAAATCTAATTGAGAGAAAAATCAAAAATTAGGGTTTTCATACATTAAATATAACAAAAAATGATTTCAACAAGA
>JAQFZT010002320.1:0-11964 GCA_034696325.1 Camisiidae sp. | reverse complement strand
CCGAAACTTTGCAATGGATAAAACTTAATTAAATGTTTTCTCAATGTCTCTCATTAATATAAGCGTACATTCAAATAATATTCAACCAAACTTTCATCTCATCAATAATATTTGATCTACTCTTACCTTTATTAACTCCATAACAATTATTTTTATTAATAACTAATTGCTTCATCAAATCTTTGCCTTTGATATCTTCTGTATTGTTTCGAGAAACAAATTCATAATTTATTTAATCATTTTTACACAATTTCACTACAATTGAACTGACTTTATGTTCTAAACCGAAACTGTTTTCCAATTAATTTACAAAAATCAATGCATGCATTAATTCTGAAAAATACTTTAGAAAGTATGTTGAAAACCATCAAACATTATGTCATAATAGCTATAATTCAAAAATATTGTTTTTACAATTTAAACTTTTACAAACTTGTTATTGTTTTAAAGCGTTCGTAAAAGTTTAGACTTAATCTAAATTTTTTGAATGAGGTTTTCTAACAGATATGAGTTTGAATAACTCAAATGTTTTATGACTAATAATATTTTATTTGACTTTTCATAAGACTTAAGCCTTTATATTATTTGAAGACTTGAAAAGAGTGCATTTTTGGTAGTAGACGACATATATGATTCTTTAAAACCTTAAGTCAATCATTATTTTTCAGTTCAAATTTCATTGAATATAAGATTTTATTTGAATGAAATACAAAATGAATAGGCTTTGTACTAATTCTTTGCTATGAAAATATTGAGCTAAAAATAGTGAAATATTTTTGACTAAATTCTAAACTTCAACTCAACACTTTCAGATATATCTTGTTAAGGGTTTTGGTCTCAATATTTTATGTTTTAATGATGAAAAAACCATATTTCTATTCGAACTAGTCATGTAACGATTCCTATTCTTATTGCTGAAAAATTTTAATTTCGATTCATATTCCTATTCTTGCAATTGTTTTGATTCCCGTCCCGTCAAAACTAATTCAAACTTTCAAATTGTTGACGAAAAATATGAAATAACATAAGTTAATTGCTTTGCTGTTTTCAATTACTATAATCCTATCATGTATTGAGTATTTTCACATTTGAAAATATATCCTTTTAATAATTATTGAGTCAATTTTTATAGCAATTTTGCATTTATTGAACTTCTATAGGAATTTTTCACTGGAATTTTTACTTATAAATATCAGAAAAGAGAATAAGTTGTTATCGATTTTTGAATGAAAACTGCATTATGTTTAGTGAATCCTCTTTTCATTATATTCCCGATATCTGCTGAGATGCAGAAGAAAATCATTGATTTTGAGAACTTGAACAAATCGGAATTCGGAAATCAAAATTCTAATAATTCTAATATAACTTTAGTTCATCTGTATTTTGAATCTTTTGCGTAATCAAACATTTAATTTGACAATTCCTTAATATTGACTTTCGAAAAATTAAAAAATACAAGAATTTTCTGTGTCTTAATTTGAAATTAACAGATGTTGTGTCCGTTTGTCTTGTCGTGTTGATAATCGTGTTGATAATATGCTGGAGCTTAAGTTATAATGTAGGGTGACTT
This sequence comes from Camisiidae sp., assembly GCA_034696325.1. Classification (NCBI taxonomy): domain Eukaryota; kingdom Metazoa; phylum Arthropoda; class Arachnida; order Sarcoptiformes; family Camisiidae; species Camisiidae sp. The sequence continues at coordinate 10,394 of JAQFZT010002320.1, read as the reverse complement.
GAAAATATATTTATAATTCCGAAAATGGTGTCAACTCATAATAATAATGGTTAACTTATACTCAATACTATTACTAATTACTTCTAATCAATCTTATTACTCACCAATATTTAAATTTCTATTTGACATCAATGTTTCATTCATATTTAATACTGGGTTTTTTGGAATTCCTGCAAATCATTGAGATTGAGCACTGCATTGTACTTCTTTAGGAACAGGTATTTTAAACGTAAAATTCACATTTTTATCGATTTTTCAACTAGTTTTATGCTTTTATTTCTAAGACATATAAAGCAACACATCAAATAATTTATTAATTAGTTTATTTAGATATTTTTAATCAATTCTGTTTAATAAAAACTGTATTTATCTATTTTCAAGTATTTTAAGTATTGAATCAAGTTTTTTCTGTGATATCTCTTCAGGTTCTGATTGTTTCTCAAGATCAGTGAATCAATTTTTCTATAAATTGTTTTGTCTTATTTTTCAATAAATCCATTTCTACATATTCTTTTTCAAAGTCGAACTAAACTAAAACTATAGTGATTTTCACTACTATTTATTTTCAAATCCTTTGAATGAAATGGGTTTTCAACTTTACTTTCATCAATAAAAAGACAAATCTCATTGTGTTTAACTTCTGTTTAAATTGTGTAGAGCAGTTCTGTACGGTTAAAGCAATAAAAGTTTGCTAATAATGTTTTTAAAAAACTTTATGATAATTGATGGCTAATATAAGCTCTTCAGTTTAGCTTATCTTCAGAAGATAGATTCGATTTTCAAGAATTTAAATTGCGGAACAGTATTAAAAATGTGTCTTTGAATATATTCTCGAGAGAGATGCGTAAGTAAGGCGTCATTCATTCATTACACACGCAGTAAGGGAGGGGAGGGGGTCAGTAAAAACATTCAGATTTTAATTCAACGAAATTGTGAAAAATGCATTTATAGCTTCAACAACGAAATTGTTTTATAATTTTTTTTCATAAATAAATTCAATTGATTGCAATAAAAATAAGTTGTTCTTTTTATTGTTAAGGAGGGGGGTTATAATTTGATTTTTTGCGTGCGCACTAGAGGGCGCTCAATACAATTTGATTTGACACTTTGTAAACATTGGATAAAATATACTAAAGCATACTATTAAGTGCCATCTATATCGGTAACCATGTGTAACAATCGTCGCTGTGTTCTTCAAGCAAAAGCCGTGAGAACTGAGTCACATTGCTTTCGAAATTCCTAAATACCGAATATTTTGATTTGAAAATTTGAGTTATGAGTTTGAACTTTTTGTTGTTCATTCATTCATTTTTAGGCTCAAAATAATAAATTTTATAAAAATAAAATTTATAAAATAAATTATACAAGTATTGCTTTTGTTTTCATAAGAATGGGTTAGAAAAAGTTGAAACTTATTTTTGAGATAAAAATGAAATTTGAATGTTATATTAGTTGAGAAGTGTGTAAATTATTAAATATGCATTTTCGCTCAAATCAAATTGCCGAAGGGATTCATTTTACAATTCAAAATCTTAAAGGAAAATCTCTCTTTTGCTTAAAGCAATAAAACTTTAAAGGCTTCACTTATGATTCTGAAAAGATCAACCATAAGTTTGGGGTTTAGTCATCAAGTTCTGACTTTTTCTCCAGTAAATGTTTCTTAGACTTTCAATACTTTTCTTAAAATAATTCAGAGATCAAAATTTGCTAATAAACTTTGTTTTTCGAAAGTTTAGAAAAAAATCTTAAAAACACAACTTTATTAATTGTTGGTTCGATAAATTCATGAATTTAAGGGAATTATTCATTATCTATATGGAAAGAAATATTAATACAGTTTAACCCCGTTATAGTGAATCCCCGCTTATAGTGAACGATTGCTTGAGAACATATTACTCAATACAATAGAAATTGTTCACGTTTACAGTGAATCCCGGTTATAGTGAACGGTTTCGGCCTCACCGACCCATTCAGTATAAGCGGGATGGACTGTAATATTATTTAAATGAAAACTCAATAGTAAAGTTATTTCTGGCTTAATTGTTTCAAAAAGAATTTAATTCGTAAGAATTACAGAGTCTTTTCAGAATTGAGTCTTTTTTGTACATTAGACTCAATATAATAACTAGACTTAAGAGAGATTCAATATAATAACTATAGTCTCAATTTATAAATATTTTATACTTGATATTACTTTATTCGTTTTATACTTAAGTTTTAAATTAAAAGTTTTCTTTTTCTGTATCAGATTCTGTTACATAAAGTTATGTCTGTTGTGTTCATTTAGATATTATGGCTTTCCTTGAATTTATTGGATTTTTTTAACTGAAAGAATACACTAAAATAGTTGCTATTGAAGTCATATTCATATCGATTTGTTTAGCACATTATTGCATTATCTATTGATTAGTATAAAAGCACTTCAATACTATTTGGCATTGCGTGATAACTTATGCTGCGCTGCAGTATTACTTTACGTGCTAAGTAAATACGCTCTATTTTTGAAAAAGGGTCCAAATAATGCATCATATTCTAAGACTCAAATATATTGTTGATGGCATTGTCTAATAGAGTGTCAAACAAGTACAGTAATACAAAGTTTACGACTTTGACTAATAGGAATAAGTTTTAAAATCCATTTTCGCACAAGAGTTCATAATATGGTGTCTTTGCATCTGAGAATTTTCTATTTCAGGAATTTTCCAAAATTTCACACAATATCACAGGATTGAATCGAATATGATATCATTTGAATCATTTTTAACTCATCAGTTTATAGATTCGTACCTTCTGTCTGTCCGTCTGTCCGTCATCAACAATAAGTTAAAAATTTCATTGTTATCAAAAGTTGAAAAATTTTATGATTTCCGAATTTCAATATTACTGAGATTTCTATTGTTGCTAAAAAATATTAAAATCATAGTTATAGTTATACAGGTTATTATAATATTTTGTCAGTCTTGTTTGATTCCCGGTTTTGTTGAGCACTTTAGTGTGAAGTCTATTGTACTTATGCCTTACCTTTGCTTAACTTACAGCAGAGATAACGCTTATGTGTATATGAAAGCAAAATAATGTGTTTCTACTGAGTTCAGTACCAAATTAGACTCCATAAAGTGACAAAATATAAAGCTATTCTCAAAAGTTTTATGTTTCTTTCAACAAAACGATTAGATACGAAGACATTACAAAATTCTAGGATATTTCAAGTGTACAAATTCATGATCAACCTCCTCATGAATCTTGTTGTTGATTTTTCCAGAAAACTTGAATATTTAGAAAGTTTTGCATTTGATAACATTCATGACAAGTACTCAAGCTTTCGATAGGAGAATAGATATAGAGAATTTCGATGCTTTGGGACATTTGGGAGTTAGAATTTAAATAACAAAAAACAAATTTTTATTATACAAATGCGCCCGAAAACCCGAACAGAGGGTTTACATCATGTTTTTAGTGCTTTTTGAGATACGAATCATGATATTAAAGTAAAATTTGTTAGTTTTAATTAAGTTAACTTTGACTTTCGCTAATCGTCAAAGTTTTCTTTGACTTAAGCTAATGATGAAAATTTTTATTTCGCTAAATTTAACTTTGGCTTAAGCCAAATGCCTTTTCATTTAGCTTTCGCTTAGGATAAGCGAATCATTAATTTCTTTTTTATTTATTCACCAGTTCTGTAATCACTTGTCTTAACGAATCAATTTTGTCATATGAATGGATGGATCGTAAAGTTGGTTATCTCTTGATGTGTGAATGAGAAAAATGCGTTCAAAATTATCCCAAATTTTATTATAAATGTGAAGATTTGGAATCACAAATTGTGATCAATTGAAACAAAATATATTAAATTAAATCATTTTCATATTGAATTTTATAGCCATTTTTTAATGATTTTTTATTAAAATTGAACGCGTTTTTCTCATTCACACATTAAGCGATAAACGACTTTACGATCCATCCATTCATATGACAAAATTGATGTCAACCTTATTCTGTGGCGCACTTTTAATAATTTATGGCTCATATAAATATAAACTTGAGCTCATGCTTGACTTGAATTCTTTTTGCCAACACCAGAGTCAGTCTTGTTTTAGAGACATCTCACTTTTCAAATCATAAATCACTTAATTATCGAAAAATGTTTGTGAGTTTTAACTTAACCTTTCGTTCAACTTCTTAAAAGATACTTCTTCGGCACCCTCTAGAGGTTAGACACGTAAAAATAACTTTTTAAATCTCAACCATAACTTCAACGATTTGCTAAGAAATTGATTTCCATGTTTAAAATTGTAACTTAATTTACTGTTATTTTATATTTTATAAAATTCTAAACCTATCCAACACTTAAATGATCAGTTGAGAAATCTTTATTTGACTTTTTGTAAAAATGTCTGAAACTCAGACAATGGATTCAAATACATAATCCGTTTGTGTTCCGTCACTAATAATAAGAACTAAATAGTAATAGTGTCGCATTCAATTACTATTAGATGTGTGCTAGAAATCAGTTACATGTGTGATCGGTTATAGTATTGTTTGTTAAAATGACAGTAATTTGATTTATATCCTTTATCTCAGTTTTTCCATTAGCTAATGGTATGCAACTTCTCTGATGAAAAATAACTTATAAGTAATGCAAAAGTATGAATATTTGCATATATGAAAGAATATACGATATATTTCAAAAAGAAATATTTCTATCGTTGAAAAAATTTGAGACCAATGATTGAAAGTTAATTTTCTATATAATTGATAAACTCATGAAAAAATTGAAAAGAATTTTTATTCAAACAGCTTTTCCTACGATACCAGACCTACAGGACCGAGCGAGAGAATCCCGGATTGAAATTTCGTCTCCCGACTCCTGGGCTGAAGAACTTTGAAAATTCATATTAATTTTTATATATAATTGTTGTCTTTTGAAATGATTTGAACCAATATTTAAATATGAATTTAAATTTGCTTATTTCGTACTTACAATGGTTAGAATTTTCTGAACATAGAAATTGATAGAATAAAAACGAAATTTTAAATTAAATTCTATTCAAAATATGGAGCATAACATGAAAAAGGCTTGATAGGTATTAAGTCAAGTTTTGATGCTTTCAGTTACAATTCTAGTCTTGCTTTTATTTATTAATCATGATACTAAATGTGTCACATCAGTCATTAGTTTTTTCTCCCAGTCTTTAACTAGTATTGACTCCAATTAATGTTAGAATATAGAGCTTATACTAAATTGATTTTTTGATAATTTCAGGTTTAATTCAATTAATTGATTTATACATTTGAATGCAATATTTGAGTTTACATTTCTTATTATACTAGTGTATCACAGATTTTTAAATTAATAAATTGATTATTTGTTAGCATTGGTTGAGTTTCTAGTATTAGAATTGAAATCTAACATACTTTAAAATGAGTGACATTCCATACTATTTGAAAACAATGAAAGAATTTGAAAGTATGTCGAAACATATTTTGTATTAAGCGAAGGAAGAGCTGAGAACGAAGCGAAACTAATGATAATATTATATAGAAACTAAAGAATTCTAAAACATTTTGAATGGATCACACGTTTCAATGAACTGATAGTATAGTGTAAGTTATTTTATAAGAGAAAATCGACTTTTTCAATCATAATAGTAAATGAAATGCATTAAAGTTATGCAGTACTGGATACAAATAATCAATAAATCTTTATGTTTTACTTCTCTAACGTCTTATCTAAAGATGTAATAAAATAATACCAGAAATAGCATTAAATTTCTTTATAAGAAAAAATTTAATTATAATTATGATTTTATCTGTGTTTCGTCACTTTTCTTAATTCACTGTTAGATGTACTTTAGCTGTACATTAACTTAATTAAAGATTGTGTTATTTGTATTTGTAGTCTACAACTGAAGTACAGTATCAAACAAACCATGAATTTCTAACTTTAATCACTTGATATAACAACACAACTAAATAGCAAATAGAAAATAGAGTAACTTTTCTACTCTGTGGGATAATAGCTCTATTTTATGAATAATAATGAGAAAAAGTAGATTTAATTCAATTGAGTAAATAACTGTACAGTACAACCAGTTCCAAATAGTAATGTATTCTTCATTCCGGAAATGATGCGCATTCATAAGGATTTGTCAACTCATAACCACTACTCAATGCTATTGCTCATTAATATTTCAATTTCTACGCTTACCTCGTGTTTTATCACTAGATTTTCCAGGATCTCCGCATAACTATTTGGAACTGATGTACAGTACTATTGCTCGCAAATAGTTAGGACTACATCATTCCGGAAATGATGCGGTTTCACAAGGATTTGACTACTCATTCTCACCAATCAATACTATAATTCATTACTACTCAATGTTATTACTCATTAATATTTCAATTTGTATGTTTGCCTTCATGTTTCATCAGAGTTTATCACTGGATTATTCTGGATCAAAGGCCTAATTATTTGCGAGTAATAGTACTGTATATTTGTAATACTAATTAGGAAAAATGACTTTTAGATCCAAATCTTGATTGGCTTATTAATAAATGATTTAATCTTTTTCTGAAGTGATTTATTCAAACTAATCTACCCCTAGAGTTTGATGGCTTCATCAAATGGAAAATTAGAAGCGATTATCAAAATTTGATTACTATTGTGTGATTATCAAGAAGTTTTACCTAATTTTTAGTGCGAATAATTTAAAATGAGAAAAAGTGTCAGCTTAGTTGAGCAAAAAGTAATTAGAGGACAATCTTTTGTCTGACAATGATTTTCAATTATTAATTAATCATAAACTTTCTATAATTAAAAGCTTCATAATCAGACATAACTAATAATTTAAGTTAACTTCATATACAAGTCTTACATAAAAGTTTGCGCAAACGTGTAATTTTTAACTTCTTTTTTGTTTTATGCTTAAACCCAATTTATAACATTCATTATAATCAGAAACAGTCGAATCAATGGCTTTAGAGATAATGAAAATTCCAATTCGTAGAGAAAAATGCAATATTCGTAGAGAAAAAATCCAATAATAATCCTTACGCTTGTAAAAGAATCTTTGAAACTCTGATCCTATAATGTTTATATTGATAATGAATAGAGTCATAAAAATGATAAACAATAAAGAATACTTTTGAAAACTTAGGATAGCTTTACTTATTGCACACATTATAATAATGGTGTCGTTCTTATTTCAAAATAGAAAGTACAGTATCCTTAAAAAGGGTTTCTTTTGGAGTTTGAGCTAAAACAAAAGGATTGTCTCAATACAAGTTATGTATTTAGTAATACCTTTTATAAAATATAAAGTACGATAGCGTACATACAGTAAACCATAAAAGAATTATGAAAAATCGTATACTTGAAAGTCAATATAAGTTAAAGTTTAATGATGTAGTTTTTCTCGAAGCAGAAGAACTCGGATATATTGTAGACTAAAAGGTCGTATTTTCCACTTAATTGATTTGCTTTTTCAGACGACTGTTCAGTTACTATTGAAACTAACTTATAGAACTGGTTAAATGCATGTCTGTACAAGTTTGTTATATAATCCCATTCTTAGTAATTTTGTTGAATAAAAGAAACTCATTTAAGGAATATCAGTGGAAACAAATAAATTTTTTATAAATAAAACGGTATTTTATAGACTAATATGTGGTTAATAACTTGAACTCATTGTTATGATGGCATTTGATTGAATTAATTTGGATTTTGATTTAGATTTACAATTCTTTTTAATACCTATGTTTTAAACAATTTCTTATTTATTTCTATATATTATACTAAATAATGGAACAAACACTATATAATTGAATTAGTTATAAGACGTATTGGCAGAAAGGTGTTACTTTGCTTTTTGAGAATGTATTTCTGAAGATAAAGCGCTTAAAAATTGAATTTATTTGCACTTAATTATTTGTTATCAATGATGAGGCACAGACGGATTGATACCCGATGAATGATGAATAAGACATGTTTCCTATATATGAATTAAGAAGAGTTTATGGTGATAATGATCTAATATCTTATGAATTCTTACGCTTTTGTTCCTTAATGATCCGCTACAATGGTTTTGTGATATTCTATCCGTATTGAAAGATGAATTGCAAATTTGGTGCATAGTATCGACTGGAGATGATGCGGTTCTCCTCACAGAATCACGTCCCCCAACACCTCCAACAATACTACCGCCTCCCCTATAGTTTCTGAAAGACGATTGACTACGAAATGATGAATAGCTTCTAAAGGAACTTTGAGAACGTATTGATGATAAACTTGGACGACGAGAGGCTATAAATAGTGTCAGATGTATGTGACATTTGGTGATAGTTTTGATAAATCATAAGTTTATACAATCAATACCTAGATTGGAAGGCGGCGGTGCCAATAGAGAATAGCTTGCCCTCCGCGAAGGGGGCAGAAACTCATTTATGACACTTCTTGTGCTCGAACCACGCGATGGAGCGGTGTCTAAACCCGATAATATAACTGGTGGTACAGAAGCTCTCGCATAACAGCGATCACGATCATCATTATAACGCGCTCTAATTATTTAACAGCAGTTAATATTATTATTAATAGTAAACCTATTATTTATGTCAAACAAATATTGAGAGAATAATTACTTATTGAATAGTCTGATGACGAAACAAAAGAGAAACATTAACATGACTACACTTGTAATAAGGCTTAGCAAAGTAGTCAAATCTGCATTGTTTAAGAAGTCGTAAGTGGCAGCTCCTATTCGCATATGCATTGGAGAATCACCTTATATAACAAAATCCATTAATATATCATTAACAATATATGTTTCGATCAATACCTGCAACACAAATGTTTCCTTTTCGATCTTCGAATTTTTGATAATAGCCTAAGCAATAAATTAATGGTTGCTATTATAACAGTAACATTTATTGGATCACTACAATGTCATTATTGGAATGCGTGAAAAAATAAGACTCGGCTTCTCAGTTATAGTTTATATGAAAGATCATCTCAAACATACCCATGAAGTTACTCAAAGAACTAAACTCAAGCCTAATTTTGTTGTTTTTCTTACTAGTACAGTATCATGAAAAAAGGTTTATTGGTTAACTTTATCAAAATGATATCAGCCAACCCAATACCTAAAGCATACTTACCTGCAAATTCAATATGTTTTACACACAAAGTATAGCCTTCATAGAGTACGAATTGAAAGTTTACCTGTAAAGCACTTCATATGGAAAAACATATCCCATAATTTTGTAAGAAAGCATGCTTTAAGTATTGTGTTAATTGATAGCGATTGGATAAAGTTCATCTTTTTTGAGTAAATAAAAAAGATTTAAACAAAATATTTTTTTAAAAAAGTAAACATTCAAATGGATAAATTACAAACATTGTCATTCTGTTTTTGAAAATTTTTATTAATTTCTCAAAAAATAATTTAGAAAATAATTCTTAGAAAAGTTGATACTTATTGATTAAATATGAATTCTGAATGAGAAATGCCTTTTCAGTATAGCTCAAGTCCTTATTTATGATTATCGAAGTGATGAGCATTATATTGAATAAATGCATTTAAACTTTATATTTTATTAAAAGGGAATGAACTAAAATGAATAATTTGGTTACAGTATTCAATATGAATGGTTACCTTCAGAACATTGGCAATAACCATCACGAGAGCAAATTGCATTTATATCGTAATAACTGCACGCTTCACGATACTCACAATTTTCTCCAAGTCGAACGGCTTAAGTAAGCAAAAAAGTATATAAGAAAAAATGTCTTCCAATTGACTATAAGATGAAAATACCTTTTAAACAAATTTTATTGTCCACATTAACTGGATAGTCTGGTAGGCACTCACATAAATGTGTTGATAGGTTACAGGAAACATGAAATAATATTTTATTGCAAGTCGAAACACACGGCTCACCAACAAAGAATCCGACTCCTAATTAGTTAGAGTTAGAAAGACATTTGAACTTAATTTTAAATCAGAAAAATTTTAATAAAAATTATACAATTATGAGTCAAATTATTCATACCAGAAAATAAATAATACTAAAAATATATACGAAAAATATTCACCTTTACAGGTATAAATGGCTACAGATCTTTGTAATTTTTTTTAACCTCAAAGAATGGGGTTTCAGGACTCAACTATTTAATGGGTTTAATCTATTATTTAGTTTTGAAATGTTAGATGATTTTTTCTCACAACCACTCATGTAAATAATCTATAAGACATGTACAGTATTAAGTGACAAAGACTTGTACATAAAAATTTTAAAACTGGCAATGCTTATGGATATTCAATAAGATGTGGAGAGTTTAGAACAGTAATCCATATGTACAGCTACTCCAGGAAAGTTATGCAGAGATCCCTTCAGAT
>JAQFZT010002319.1:0-11965 GCA_034696325.1 Camisiidae sp. | reverse complement strand
ATTTGAACGCTTAAATATTGCAGAAATAGCACCTTCTGTTCTGTCTCACACCAAATCAACATTCAGAGAGCCATAAATCAAGAATAGACTACAGTTTATTCATAGAACTATCGCTAAACTGTCTATAGATATATTTACAGATCTTAATGAATCTGCTAATAAAATGTAACAACAAGTCTGGAATGACAACTATACTGTAGAAAATGAGTCAATTTAACTTGTAAATACAACTGTAAATTTATACATATGAATGCCTGCTAACCAAAAGTTCACACAAACTATGGTAAAAATGAGTGGTTCAGTAAAAACTTTTATTTATTTGACTTTTTATTTAGGATAAAATTTTAATTATTAGTTAAGTAATGAGAATAATTTTTTAAATTTCTGTAAAATAAACATATTGGATGACTTTTTTTACTGGACTACTCATTTTCACTATAGTTTCCTTTGGTTCGCAGGCATTCATATATAAACCTTCAGTAACTTTTTATTGAAGTTCATTCACAAGCTTTACTTCTTTTAACCTGACTAACTATGCCTTCTTTATTATATGTGAATTCATTATCATTGACATGCGATCTGTCAATTAATTTGTTGTGATACCTGATTATGTTTATCCCAATTTAGTCTATAAGTTACTGCATTTATTCAATAAAAAATAGAGCTGAGTATCGGGTCTTGACATAAAAATTTCTTGTTCAAATCAATTTCTTTTAAATTCAATCTCTGTATTTCATAATTAATTAAATTAAATCCAATTTTCGAAGCTTTCAATAAGAAGTGGCCGAAACTTTGAAAGTAAACTTGTATTTTGAATACAAATTGCAAACACTTCAATGATTTGAAGCAGAAGAATAGAGTGTAGTCTTGAGTATAGCTTAGGAATGGAAGAGATTTAGGACACTAATTGTAATGTTTCTTTACTCAATATAACGACATTAAGCCCTTAAATGACGTGCACGTAATGAGTGCCACATAAAGAATAGCTCACAAATACTCACTCAATAAAGACTCACAAATAGTGTCTTTTATATCAATATAAGAAATACAAACATAACGAGGGGATTAAACAGGAAATGCATTAATTAAATGTTAAATGATTTTTATTTGATAAAAAATTAATGTTTTAACTGTAGCTAAACATTTAAAACTTAAAAGTTAAATGCTTTAAAACTATATCAAAATTCTTAAGCTTTGAACATATAAGAAATTGTCAAAATCCGACTCGTGTCTACAGGCAAATAAATTTTCAAGGCTCGAGAGCCTCATTTCTCAAAAATACTACCTCTAATAAAAAGCAAAATTTCAAACCTAAATAGTATGAGTGTTTTTATTAGCTTCTTATCGAGTCGGCCAGAGAAGAGCAAATTGAATTTGAAAAACAATTTATGTTTTTTTTATAATTCATTCACAATACAAGAAACACAAAACTACTTCTGAGCAATTGTGTGGACTGAATATCAAATAAATTGATTGAATACAAAGTATTTAAAAGTGTTTAAACCTTAAAGAAATTTTGAGCTCTCTTGAGAAATGGCAAAGAATGATAACTGAATACAAAATGATTTGCTTTGAAAAATGAGAAAATTGTGTTTTTTATAGAGTTTGAAAATTAATAGAAACTCATGAATGTTTATGATAAATAATTGATTAGGTGAAGCATTATTTCATGGCTTTTGTTTCTAATAAATTAGATGTAAAGTATTAGCATAACTTTTATCTTTATATCATCAATTCATTATTTATAATACAGTGGTTATACTTTTTCAAACTTATTTAATTATTTTGACATTCGGCTGATACAAACCTCTTCCTTATTTAACTTAATTATTCATTGGGCTCGTTCATTAAGTACGTACGCAAAAAATTCTAGACACCCCTAGAATACGTATTTCGTACCGAAGCTTATCTTACACTTTTGCGGGGCCCCCCCTACCAGTGTGTACGTACTTAATGAACGATGTCTTATATTTTATATTTATATTTTCAAGATGTGATACAACTATTTCGGTCATTGAATCATTGAAAAAATTGCATAACTCAAATGAAAAATAATTCTATATTGAAAAACTCACATTTGATTTTCTAATTTTAATGGAGAATTTGGTTTGTGTACTATAATTGAAGTATAAAATCTCTTGGCATTCGGTTGCTTATATAGCGTCTATATTTATAATGTCTATGAACTGATGAAAATCTATCTATTTCTAGAATTCAAGTTTGAATTTCAAATGAAAAAGAAATACAAACTATAGAAACTTGATCTTACAATAACATAACATTTCATTGATTTTTTGAGGCGATCAAGAAATAACTTATTATTGTATAACTCTTCTAATAAATTATTCGTGTAAACGGAAGAATGTCCCGACGCATTGAAAAGATTGAGAATAAAATATTAGAAATGGAATTTTGAATTTGACACAAATAAAAATTAGAGTTTAAATTGCGACTGAAAATGTTATCTGACAGGTGGCCTCATCTCGTTATGTGATTTACCATGTTGAATTTAAACTGATCATAATAGAGAAAACTGCTGTTGTAGTGCTAATGAGACCTTTTGCTATTCAATCCATAACCAATCCATAATCCATTCAATCAAAATCAGATTTATTTCTCAAACAAATCTATTATTAACTGCAAAACTCCATTTTATAATGTAATTATTACTCTTTAATTTAATGTGACAGATAGTTTTAATAAAAGTGTGAAATAATTCAATCCATCAAATTTGGTGTCAAAACTTATCATGAAAAAAATAAATGATGTTTTATTAATGGTAGAAAATCAGAAACAGAGAGAAATGTTTAATACAAGTGATATAACGCCCATATTTTTGGTGTCATTGAACAGTTTGAAAGTCATGTGAAGCTTATAATAATGATCTCTATAATCCTCAAGTGTAAGAAAAATATAAGGAAAAGTAGAATCGATGATGGGATGGATAAACCAGACATAATAATGATTATGGAGAGTACAGTACTCCTTATTGCTATAACAAATGCTTTTTCTTATGTATTGTTCATCACATGTAATCAATCCTAAATTCTTGCAGATTCCTATTCAGTACATGACTTCACGACTTCAATGAAGTCTCTGCTGACAATTCTTCAAAACAAATTTATTGAAACATAATATTATAAGGGCTTAAAAATTTATTCGATTGAATGGCAATGGAAGTGAAAGCTAAGTAGATAAGAGACCCATTAATTATGTTAAATCGAAAGAAATGCTAAATAAAAATTCGTAGCTATTTATAAATTATTCATGTTTTAATATTTTTGATTGATTTGCTTTTGGAGTTCACTAACTTATATTGTCTTTGAATTTGGTGAACTTTTCATCAGATCTATTGTATTATTCGATAGACCATCAATTTTGAATACTTTGATGATCCGATTCATAAATAAAAACCTAATAAATCATATGTTTTTCCGACTGTATTGTTCTCCTTTTCGAATCGAGTGAGCATAAGACTCATTTATTCAGATTATCATTTCATCCTAAAAAACATTTTAAATCATTTTCTGCATAAATTTTAAATTATCATTCGAATAGCAATAATTAATTTTATTATCAAACTCATGCTTTTTTACTTTTAGATATAATGATCTCATACTATTATTCAATGAAATTCTATTACAAAATAAAAAGACAAAATTTCCTTTAAAAAATTATTCAACTGTGAATTGAGATCAAATGCATCATCAAATAAACCAACAAAACCTACTACAGTAGGTTATAATACTTTTCTAATTCAAAAAAATGAAAATTATATTAAAAAATGTTAAAAAATATCTACAAAACTTGATAGAAGTTAGTGTACACTTTGTATAATCAATATTCAAAAATTACATATAAAAAACGAATAAACTTAAACATGCGATGACTTTCGCCAGAAAATTTTGTTTTCACTTCTTTTCTTATTCAAGCAAACTATTGATATTTTAAATGAAATGCCATTAAAAATGAGTTACAAAAACCTGCCATTTTATAGCAAAAATGAAATTCACTTATCATTTATTCTTTGAACTAAACATTAGTTGATTCTTTAGTATTCATTTTATTTATCCTTGAACAGTGCCGTATGAATTAAATTTTGTTGGTGTGGCACAAATTCTACATTTTCTGTATCTTGGAATTGAAGATTCATTTATTTTATTGATTGATTGAGTTATATGTATAATGTTTCCATATGTTTTCAAACTTAGTTATCAAATTTCAAGTAAAACTCACTCATATATTTGCAACTACTAGAAAAATATGTGGTGGGGCAGTGCCTCATGTTACCACCTCTAAATACGGCACTGCCTTTAACTCATGTAAACATTGATTCTCTCTATGCTTCATGTAATAAATAATAACTTAATGAGTTTCTATGAATGAAAATAGTTAATGCTGTCATTTCCTTATATGTTTTATTTGCGAAAACACCATGACTTTGACTATGTCTTGGTTTTATTGTGAATGTGCCAATCAATATCATATTATCTGATGCTTACTGTTAACAAGGCTGACTCTAACTTACAATAATTGTGTTGTTACACTCAAAATTAGGGGTTTATTCCAAAAGAATATTCATTTTGAACGATAGATTATAAATATTCTTGTGGTGAGTTTATTAATATTGAGACATCAGTTGTCAGTTACTGACAAAATATTCATATTCTATTCTATAATAGGAGAGTGAATGAATATTAATTTTTTGACGAATAAATGATTTTTTCTGATGAATCAAAGCTAATCATATAAATTATGAACCAAAGTCTCCAAAAAGAACTTGAGGGACAGTACAGGAATAGCACAGAAATTTTTAAACAGGTACAGTGTGGGACAGGATATACTCAGTTTGCTCTCAAGAACAGTACAAGTACAGCACGTTTCATATTAATGTTCCTTTTGATCAATTTGTATTTTAATATCACGAATAATAGGAAAAATATTTTTTTAAAAAGTTTGGACTTCCAGGGATTCGAACACTTAATCTATGAGCTGATCTATAATAAGGCCATGACTTTGATCACTTGACCAACTGGTCAATTTATAAACGATAATTTGAATACATTTTACATATTAATCAATACATTAGTAAAAATTCATTACTCATTGATAAAGTCTAACATTGATTTCGATAAAAGAAAATTTTATTTGATAAGAAAGATCTTAATTGGGATACACATACAAAAAGTATGTACAAGACTGAACCCCACATTAACGATAACAATTTGATTGCACTAATAAAATGAACTAATTATAAAAACATGCGAACATACTGTAACTTTACATTATTTGATAGAATACTAATAAAACTTGATAGATTTCTTTATTTTATGGTTAAGCATAAACACGTGACAAGACAAGAAGAGGAACCCACAAATTCTGCTAACAAGAAAAGGAGATGATTGTACTCAAAGTAAATTTAGACCCACTATTATGAACCATCGATAAATGATTATTAATTGTCGAGCATTAGAACCGAATCCTCAAATGTATTGAATGTAACAGGGAATCAACTACTATAATGAATAGATTCCTTTAATGTTTATATTGAAAACCTTTATATTAATTAAGTGAAGTTCTAAATTTTTGCCTGAATACGAAAAATTGTGAGATACACCTGACCGACAAGAGACAGACCGACAGACGAAGAGTTGCGAGAATATAAAAGTATCTATTCATTTGGTTTAACAACACGTGTGAGAAAGTTCATGTAGTCTCCAATGATTCAGATGAGCGAACGCTCAAAACACTGTGAAAGAACGCAAAAAGCCACATATCTATAGTATTTTTGAACACGACAACAATTGGCCGAACAATGATTTGTCTGCGCATATACTCTTTCTCAAACTCTCATTCAAACCTTATATTTTTCTCCTACTCTCTGACCGTTTATTAACGTTCTGTCTATGAATAGTCAACAGTACAAGTTTATATAACTCTTATTAATCCACATAAGTTTTTATGTAAGAAAACTTTTGGTGACTAAAATCATAGTATTCTAAATGTTTGGCATCTAAACAAAGAATAGCTCTTGAAGTCAAGAATAATTTTTCTTTATTTAAAACTAAGTTTACATAACTCTTCGAGTCATTATAAGTGATGCGCTGACTAGTTTTTAATCATCATCTAATCTGTTATCTTAAATTTTTTACCCATTTTCTTACTTCATTATAAGCTATATATAAAATTTCATGTTTCAAAAGATAAGTTTCACTTGAAATTTTTCAAAATAATTTCTTAAAAAAAATCTTATTAAAAGTGAGCCTATTATTCAAGAAGTGTTGTGTTTATTCTTGATTCGCTCATCAAAATATGTAAATATAAATCATGAACTTTTTAAGTTGTTGTAGAGTTTTATAGTGAATACCTAGAGATTAATGAGTTTCGAAATGATGTCTAAACTTTTAGTAGCGCTCAGTACAACTTTTACATCTTGTTGGCAATAAATTTTCAGACAATAAGAAAATTGATTAAAACTCACTAAAATGAATAATTCTGTTGAGTAAAAAAATTGATTATTTTCTATATGAATTAAATCAAAATAAACTGACGAATCGAAATAAATCTAGATTATTGTGATATCTATTGAAAATCTGAAATATGGAAAAACTAGTCTCAAATGAGACAGTATTGAAAGCGGCGAACATTTATAATGTTTCAATAAGTGATAGTGAACATGAAACTGGAGACAAAAGCGGTGATTTTATGGAAACGTTATGCAATATATCGTTTGGCTGCTATTTGCGACACTCAATCACTTGGACTATTGCCTATTTAATTGCTTACTTAATAGTATTCTTAATTGGACTCATTGGAAATCTAAGTGTTTTATGGATTATTCACACATTAAGAAAACAAAAGCACACTTCGAGTTCCGTTTCATCAAACAAGATATTTTATAGATTTGTCGCTAATCTAGCTTTAGCTGATTTACTGGTAGTTTCATTCTGCTTACCGCCAACTCTGATCGGAAATATATTTGGACGTAAGTAAAAATCATTCATAACAATCAAGTTATATTAAAGAGTAATGATTTCTGCATCATTTTGTTATGGTTTACTTAAATTTTTGATATACAAAAATTACACCATTTAATCCTTAAATATATATCTCTGGCCGGACACCTATGGCTCTCACGCCATTAGCCTTACCTCACATTATCTTAATAATTTAAATAGATATACAGTCCATCCTGCTTATAGTGAATGGATCGGTGAGGCCTAAACCGTTCACTATAACCGGGATTCACTGTAAACGTTCTCAATTTCTATTGTATTTCATAATATGTTCTGAAACAATCGTTCACTATAAGAGGGGATTCACTATAACGGGGTTAGACTATATCATAATTTATGAATTGAGGGTTGGTTAGTGGAATAGAACGCTAGGCAATTGTGACCAAAACATCTCATATTCATCCCTCTTTACCGTTCATTAACTATCTTTTTCAAAAGAATAATCAAAACCAAGTAACTTCACTTAACCTCTTTTTTGGATTTCATTTTTGATCATTAGCTCAACTTATACTCTATCCATACAATTGAATTCAGAATAAGTTTTAATGTAAAAGTTGGTGTTAATTTAAATAATAGAAAGTAAAGATTCCAATAATCAATGGAATTATAAGCAAACTTGAAAACAATGCGTAACCTTGAATGCATTTTACTGATTACAGTGCTATGAGAGTTAGCATCATCTGCAATCCACTTATTCATATATCGTCGCTTTAGAACTATACTGTCGTATCTGTAATGTTATTTCAATCAGAGATACGACAGTATAGTTCCAAAGCGACGATATGCGTAAAAGTATATGAACCACACTTATCAAGTCCACCTCTAACTTAAGCCAAGAAAACACATTTGAATCATTTTCTAATGATGAATTATCCTTAAATAAGACTGCATTTTTCTATCAAACATTTCTCAATTTCAACACAAGAAGATAAGGAAAACAAATTATAAATAATGGTTTCATTTTTTGTCTATTTAAATGTTATAATTAAATAATAATTGAAATTTTGAATGCGAAGTTTTTATCTTGAAATTTCAGCTTAAAAGATATTTCAGATTTATTAAAAGTTTTCTAACTTTAATTTGTCAGAAGAGAAGTTGAATGACTGCAAACTTATTTTTCATGAAGAATAGCTTTAAGCACAATGAAAAAAGTTTCAAAACTTGAGACATCATTATTTCAGCTTAAATTTGTCTCTATAGATATTAACTTTCATAATGAAAAATGTGAAAATCTTGAAGGACTTCTTGACTGCAGACAAAAGTTAGCTGAAAAAACCTGAATTAATTTCCTGAATAATAAGACATTGAAATTGCTGTTATGCCTATTATGACAAATAACTTGTTCAAAATTTAATCCCCAATCCTTACGCCTTTCTCAGTTTTTATTGCCTATGAGTGTAAATATGATATGTTATTACGGGTTTTTCTGTAACGATAGTAATTGAGGATAAACAACTACAAGAATAACTGTTTGATGTCCTGCAATAATCTTATATCGAAACCAATTTACTGAGAAATTTTATCTCTTTTAAGGATTAATGAATAGAAAAGTATATATCATATAAACAGAAGTTTCAATGACTTTTTCTTAAGTATAAAAGAAAACACTTTTGATGTCATTAAACAAATAATCAATTTTTCAATTCACTTTTGACGGCCTTTTCATTCAGAATTTTATTGAATGAATTGATACTCATATGAAATTTATTTCATATTCCGAATACAGTAGTTGATAGTATAAGGATTTTTTATTATTAAAGCCTTTTAAATGCTATCAAATTTGAAATGACACTTTCCATTTTGCAAATGATTACTACCCGTGAGAGGAAATACTATATTCTTTGCTTGTTATCAGAAACTGTGTTGATTGGATTATAAATTACAAAATAATCATTAATTATGTTAATAAAATATTTTTCTTTTTCTTAATAGCTTGGGTTTTGGGACGATTTATCTGTAAAGCAGTTCCATATCTTCAAGGCGTATCAGTAAACGCCAGTGTATACACATTAGTGGCAATATCTATTGACAGGTCAGTTATTTACCAGTAATAACTAATGATTAACTAAAATACCATTAACTTCTTTTCGTCAATAAAAGGACTCTAACTTTTACTTACTATTTAAGTAGTCTTTTGATGATAAACTTTCGTCGGATATTGACATTAATTCAACATGACTTTATTGTTGAATACTTCCTAAACTACATAAATTGCGTATTATATCAAATTACTCGTCATGTTAGAAAAATACAATTGGTATAAAACTTCAATTTACATTCAATGTCTACAACCTTTAAGTAAATTAATGAGATTTCATAAATTGATTCCATAAACAAGTAATAATAATGAAATGCAAATAAAAATTATATTAAGAGTTTAAAAAATTCAAAAAGACTGGATTCAAGATTTGAAATTAATTCGTTTGTATAAGTTGTTCAAAATTATTAGACTTAAAAATATAATCAAAAAACTTAAAATAATGATGAATAAAAAAGTGTCGAAATGAGATTTCGATGAAGTTTTAATATAAATTTGGCACAAAGTCTAACGTAAATCTAATTAACAGTTTTATGTTAATCTTCTCATTACCTATACATGAATAATTGAGTTTTCTTTCGCATCTCTATTATTAGAAGACTAAAACTGACACTAATTTAAAACTAAATTCATTTACAAAGAAGAAAAGTAACTCAAAGAGTAAACTATAAGTATGTTTCTCTACAATTCTTGTCACAGATAATTTAGAAAGATTTCAAATAATAAATCTGTTTAAATATTAGAAAATTAAGAGTTTTATTACATAAGGGAAATGACTAAAAAACTAAGATTAATGATTGCGATGCCATAAATGCAACTGTAATGAGTTGAACATATAATAGTTTCTCTTTCTCTGCATTACATGAAGTCTCGTATTTGATGATATGCTAATGCGTTAAACTTAATTTTATCGCTGAAAGTCAAGTGTCAAAAACTAGAAATATATTATTCATTCAATTTAATTTTCAAATGTTTAATTTTTTCCCTTAATATGTACTCATTTGAAGTTTAGCTCAATCAATGCTAAAATAAAAAATTCTGACACAGAATTGAAACAAATTAAGTCAAATAAACCCCTTTTAAGAGAATAAAGAGCTTGAAATGCCTTAAATAAACAGCAATGCATTAACGAGAAAATGCTTGAAGAAAAAAAACTTCAATTAAGACTAGCTCTAATGATACTAACAAATCGAATAGTGCTGTCGGCTATTCATTCGCTTAAGAGAATTAGAAGAAGAGCCTGTGATCTATTTGTAAGAGTAAACGAGATGTCAAAGGGATCAAAAGTCCAGTTTTGAAACAATTTGAGAAAAAAGTATTCACTCGAGAATTTGGTTTCCAATAGAGAACAGTCAGTATTCTGTTTGAAAGTCATTAGAATCTGAACGGATGCTCTAGAAATCACATTAAAACACAAACTATCCTTGAAATAGACAAAAAATAGAGATTTTCTCAGCCATTTATTTCAGAAATAAAAATTCAGTTTAGATGAATTGCTTTGCTTTTGTTTTTTCCGTCTCATAAGTTAGACAAAATCCAATGTCAAACTTCTTCTTCTTTTTAGACTTCCATCAAATTTAATGGTTTAAATTTTAATACTCATCAGAACAGATTGAATTTGAGTCAAAATTATTTTTGTCAAGTATTTTGTAAAGAATTTTAGTAAATTCTTAATATTATGCAAATTGAATTCTGAAAAGAGTTTGAAGTTCACTCATTCAGTAAATTCTATGGAAAAGAGTCTAGATTTAGCTGTAAAGGTTTGAAATTTTTCAATTGATGAAAGAAAAATAAAATAAAATCTACTATTGAAATGAATTCATTTGGGCATAAAATTTCTGCTTTACAACACAGAGTAGAATAGATTAACTTTATTGTCTTTATAAGACAATTATTCATGGATCGATTAATTCAAATTAAAAACCTTTATCAAAATTAATTGATTTAATGTTAATTAAAAACAAAAATTTGATTCTCAGAAATTTTTATATTCAAAACAATTTCGTAATCAAAGGAATCTTTTTATAAAACTTTTAACAATGAATAAATATAAAAATGATTTATATCTTAAATATTTAAACTAACACTCATTTGAAGTAATCTTATAGTTCATAAAAACTTATTCAACCAGAAAATAAAATGTTATTATTCTATTTTATTACTAAATATCGTATGTAAAAAATTATGTTTAGACATTTAATTTGAATACAGAGCACATTTCAGTTTTAAAATTCTTTTCGTAAACGTTTGACAAAGTTCTGGATTTTTCAATTTAGAAAAAAGTTTAGATTAGAAATTTTTAAATATTTTTTCACTAACATTTAGTACTGTAATAAATATGTTTAGAGATAGAATTTCGAATTCCATGGACTATAAAATTAAAATAAGATAAAAAATGATATCTATTTACTAAAAGCTAATATTTGTTATTGAATTTGTTTTAAGGTTTTACGCAATTTATTACCCGTTGGGCCGCAAATGTGGTAAAAACATATGTCGACTAACAATAACACTGATTTGGATTTTGAGTTTTGGAGTTTCCTTTCCGTGGGTCGTATACTTTGAACTCGTGCCAATGTTTGACGACACGTTTCCCGAATTACAAGTAAAGTTTCTTATCATTACTTTTAAATATCTCGTCAATCATTTGCTTTGTTTTGCTAATAACAGTAGTCAAGTGAATAAAAAACTTTCATTTCTATTAAAATGATTTATATTTAAAGTTAAAAATATGAACAGTTTCGCAACGATCTTATCTAGTTTTGTAAAAAGCTTGTTATTTAAATAAGAACTTTAAATGACCAAATTTTTTATGTCTAAAAATCTAAATGATTACGAATACTAAGGTGTCATTGTATTGAAAAAATTCAATGGAATGGACTTGGAGACACTTTTCAAGTTGATAGTGGAG
>JAQFZT010002318.1:0-11975 GCA_034696325.1 Camisiidae sp. | reverse complement strand
CAACACTCACAACACTCTCAACATTTACAACACTCACACTCTTGTCAACCAACACAAGAACATTCGCAGTCAATCAATGGTTTGTCTCTGTCGTGTACGGGAGGAGTGACTGGACCTCAATCTCCTTTTGCACTGAGTCCTGACAGTCCATTGTCAGCGCCGCCCAGTTCTGTATGTTCGACATCAGAATTAGATGATGTATTCGATGTTTTGGGCGGTTTTGATAACAGAGAAATGAATCAAATGGTTGACGAGGACATGATGGGCGCCATTGCGGCCACACTTCCGGCTGATTTAAATTACTTTCTGGAAGATCCGCCGACAACATCCACACCTACAATAGGAGCTGTATCATCAAGTTGTCCACAATTGAATGATCAAGAGATGAAGGCCTGGCAAAAGGATAGACAAAAGAAAGATAATCACAACCAAATCGAAAGGAGGCGTCGCTATAATATTAATGATCGTATCAAAGAATTGGGAACTCTTTTACCAAAGTCTGAAGAAGCGAAACATTATGATCTCGTGAAAGACATGAAACAAAATAAAGGAACTATTCTTAAGGCATCTGTCGATTACGTCCGATTACTTAAGAGAGAAAATTTTAGACTCAATGAACAGGAAAAAAAATATAAAGAAATGGAATCCAATTATAGATGTCTACAAAGGAAGTTTCAAGAATTAGAATTACATTTGACATCTAATCAGACTTCAAACTGGACTTCAGTGGTCAGTATTATTATAATATTATCATTTCATTATTATTAATAATTGAATTTTTTGAGTTTAGGCCAATTGTAACCCTAATGGAGGTAACAATAGTGTTACCATTAGTGGCAACAATAGTAGTAATGATATATCAAGAAGTGATCCCTTTTTGAATTCGACAACTCATTTGCCACTAACAGAATCAGAAGCAATGGTTGCCACTCAAAGTCTAAAGACGATAATAAAACAGGAATACATGACACCGATATCACCGGTCTCTCCGAGTCAGTCGAGTTCAGGTGTTGGGTCTTCAATACCATCGGCAAGTCCTGCTCAACAATTTTTCCAATTTAATGAACTATTGGAGAGAAGACACGATCCCATACTATCGGCCGCTTCGCTCAATATCAAGAATGAGGCCTATTCTCCACAATCAATGGATATTTGCAATTGAATGTTATGCTTCCATACCTTATATACCATATATTAAATACATTTTGATTAATAATTATTGTAAGTTTTCAATATTTAAGTTATGTCTCTATTAGTTTATGTGAGTTTTATGTGCCAGAAATATAATTGCAATTATTTTACATAAATATCTTTAAAGATACTCATCAGTCAAATCAAACAAAATATTTTGAAATATTTGGAAAACGTCTCAAATAGTTTTGCATAATTGGCTTTATGCTAATGATTTATCATTTCTTACATAACTATCACCAAAATTGTGACTTGATTTTCATCAACTCTTGTTAAATAAGTTGTTAAGAATTTTTATTGTAGTTGAAAAATTTATTTTAACTTAGAATATGGTAACTATTAATGATCGATACAGAGTCAGAATCAGTTTAAATTTACTGTTCAAATTATGTTGAAATTGAGCTCAATTATCATCAAAAGTATACTTTATATTACTATTAATAAAGATAATTAATTCATAATAAATGCTATTAAATTTTAAATTAAGTCTAAATTATTCTCATTTCGATCAGAGATGAGACAATTAACTAAATACTAAAAATGCCTCTTTTTCGGAGGTTTTTGTATTCTTTAAACAATATTTTTGTATTTGCAGATAAAAAATGACATGAAGTTTGCATTGCATTTGTGGTGGCACAACAATTATAAAGTTATATCTATAGCAATCTCTATAGCAATCTCTATAGCAATCCAATGGAAAAATGATGGTTCAAATTAGACAGACTTAAGACACGCATATCATATATATTTGGTGTTTACTCAACAATACTATGCGATCTGTATCATATTATCACCTAAAAAGTGACCTAAAAATTTGGAGCTTTTTTCCACTGAGTTCATCAAATTTTTCTATATTTATAAAAAAAACATCAATTCCTACTAAACTTATGAACTGAAAGTAATTTTTGAATTTTTTTCTACTCAAAAATACCTTAATTTGAAAGGATAAAATGATATAATTGTAAAACTTTAAAAAATTGAGAGATGGAATCTTTCAATTCTCACCGTTTTCAGCGAACGGATCGATATATTTTCAAAATGTTTCTGCATTTTATTGAGAATTCACAATAATTGACGATAATTTGCAAATTTGATTTTCACTACAAAAGCGCGCTCTTAAGTAGTGTTTTGATATGAATTTGAAAAAATGACTTTATATGACTTTATTGTTGCCTTATTGTTGCCTTATTGTTGTTTGTTTTTTCAAATGCCATTTTGGACAAGTCATTTGGACAGTGATTTTTATTTAGCTCTCGTCTTCACTTTGTTTAATTGTTGGATTGTCAGGTAAAACAACTATTATAGAGTTGAACAAATCACTATTAGTCAACTCATTTGTTCGACTCATTCAAATTCGTGATAATCTCGTTCTCAACAATAAATTCAAACAAATAACAACACAAATAACAAAATACAATTAAATTGAATGTAGACTTATATGTTGTCTATTATTATATACTTATGTTTGTATTTATGTAACTTATTTTCGCTTCATCTGAATTCAAATAACATTACGATAAACAAAATGATCAATTAATTTGAACATTAATTTGAACATTAATTTGAACATTAATTTGAACATTAATTTGAACATTAAGTTTTTTATATTTTGCAGATATTGTGCAAAAACTATATCTCATTTAAAACCAACTTTTCATAAGATTTATTATGAATTTGTTATCGAATCGAATCTTTTTACAAGTGATTATCAAATATATTAAATAATGTAATGTTAGTCTAATTTCTCACCTCATTATTGGTTGAATTTCTTGCAATTGGAGTGCAATTAACTTTTGATTCGTTATTATTATTAGTAATTGTAATATTAGTTGTATTGATTGCATTGATGTCATCACTGATTCCTATGAGATTTGGTGCCAATAATTCTAATTTTGTTGAATTGATTTCATTATTTTTGTCAATTCTATTGATATTAGTCTCAGAATCGGTTTGATTATTGATAACATTTAATGTATTGAAAGATGAATTGTCAGTCAAATGAATGTCAGATAAATCATTCAAAATTGTCGTTTCATTTGCTTTCATTTGACTCACATTTGTCTCAAAACTATAAACATTATTCAAAATTAATAAACAATTTATTAAAATATTTAATTTCATTGCTATTCTTCAAATATTAACGATTAAATTATTAATAATTAAAACAAATAACAATTAAAACATTTATTACACAAAAATTACATTATAAGTCATGCGATTTTGAACATTACATGTGATTTGAGTATAAATTACGTTTACATTACTGTATATCCTATTCTTTTTATAAAGTGTTTGAGTGTAAGCCAGTGTGAGGTTAATCTCATTTTATCGCTATCTTAGAGTCACATTTTTAACTATAACAGTATTATATTATACTATAGTTTTATTAGAGACCAGTCAGAAGAGAAGGCTTTCACATCATTCTTAGACCCAAATAATAGTTTTGAATAGTTTGAAAAGTATTGGGCACCTGTTCAGGTCATACTCAACCAAATCAAACTGGTCTCATGTCTCTGTCATCACCACAACCGGAGTTTTATTATCGTCAAAAAAATGTTACAATCATATTATACATACTTAATGTCTGAAAAAAGTTTTATATCAGTATAAAAAAAGATTACAATTGAGAATCAAATTATATGAATCATATTTTAAAGTAATCATTCAAGAAATTTAATTTTTTAATTTTGAGCAATTAGCCCATCCCTATTGGGTCATTCATTTGCTGCCAACACTTGCAAATATGCAGTACTGCAGGCATTTTGTATCACATTTTTAAATATTTAGGCAAAAGAAAAGCGAAAACTTCGACTACAAAAACTTTTATTTAGGATGGAATGAATTGAGGATCAAATAGTGTGACGTCAAGTTATTAAGATTTCTGGAGTTGAAAAAAATTCAAATGTGGAGCCAAAATGTGTTTTTTAAGGTTCTCAAAAGATGCATAGGGAGACCATACATTTTTAAAAAAAAATTTGTTCATTCCGTGAGTTTCCCTGAATTGATCTGAGGTTTAGACACTCCAGAATAGATGAGTTTAGAATTGAAAACTTTAGCCAAATCTTACAACATCTCATCACTCGTAAAACAAGTTTAAAGTCAATGAAGAATTGATTTCGATATAATCAGTCCCGAGAATGTGCCACAACTCACCCCTAACTAAATATTTTGGCAAATTTTGACAAAAAGAGCGTCGAATAAATGATTTAAAGCAAAATCGAATGAAAAACTGAATGAAAAAACAAAAAGTTATCAAGAAATACACTACTGAAGTGCTGCCAAAGCGTTTTGGGAGGTCTTGTGACTAAAATTTGTGTCCCGCCGATAATGGCGTCCTATTTGCACAAAATTAAAAGAATTAAATTCTTGAATAATAAATTAAAGCTATGGCTGAGTGTCATAGAATTCGGAATTGTATTATTTTTTATAGAATCTGATGTGCGGATTGCAAATAATGCTATCTTTCATAAAATTGGCACAAACAAGTCAAACGCTTTCAAGGCTACCCATTATTTTTTATTTTGTTTATAATTCCATTGAAATCAATGCTTTTAGTTATTTAAATTTTGATCAATTTTTACATTGTAACTTATTTCAAATTTAATAATATTGATAGAGTATGAGTTAAACTATAGAATATATGAATAGATCAAATTAAAAAGAATATTAAGTCACTTTAAGATTATGAACTATCCACACATTCATATAGATTATATACTGATTCAGTAATATAGTAACTATTGAACAGTTGTCACACATACTGTACATTATTCTTTTAGGCCAAATTCTATCTTCATAAGTATAATCGGGCCAAATATTCTTCTATTGAAATGAAGCGAAAAAGGACAGGTCGGAATAATGATCAACATAAACTAAGCTTCATTTTGAGCTCAGATTAGGACTCAAACAGGTCCTGCAAGTGCGGCAATGTAAATTCAAAGAATCAAAGCTGGAGAAAGAGTCTCATCTTAGAGGCTGTAATTCGGGTAGTTTGTACGCTCGGGCAGAGAGAGAGAGAGAGAGAGAGAGAGAGAGAGAGAGAATTATATATTTAAAAGGAATTATGTCATTTTAAGTGGATTTAAATCATTTACAACCTCTTCAATCTCGGGCTTAAGCCCACATTTCCATCTAATCTTTCATATAAAATCCTTCCGTTTTTTTTCAAATTCACGGCTACTCCTCGGCCTTTGGCTATCATAGAAAGTTGAGAGAGGTCTCATTCAACTGAGTTTGACCTGGAGTAGTGCTGGAAACTTTTTATATTTGATAAATGTGGCTACTTTTCAAAATACATAATTTAAGGATATGCCACTTAAACCGTAAACCAAACATTAAACCTAACATGTGTTTATATTTTAAGCTTAATATTGATTGCAACGGGTATCCAATTGCTAAATCCCGACCCAAAAACTGTTCGCGAAGAGATTTTGGGTGCGAAAAACATATATTTAAAAAAAATTCACAAAGGATTAGGCCCGTAATTTTTACAAGTATATATGTTTGAAGGGCAGTCATAGGGAAATTTTCGACACATATAGTGTTTCTCGGATTTTGCTTTAAACGTGTTATTTAGAGTCTTATTTATGTTATAATTATGTTTGGATATGAGTTCATATGTAAAAAATTCTCGAATTTTCGACTTTCAAAAATTATTTCCCATAAAGGATAACACTGTAATCAAACTTTATTTGCGTTTACTCAAAACATCTATTCCGTCTATTGTTCTATGTCCTATATAAATATATATACTATGTAATGTGTAATATATATGTTCTATATATATGTTCTATATATATGTTACATTTAGAGTTCAGAACCATTTGGTCTTCAGATTAAATACTGTATCTAATCTCAAGTAAGGCCTTCATTTAAAGTTAGAAATGGAAACTTATTTCTAACTTTAAATAATTTGTTTTACATAATCTCGAGATTATATAATTTCTCTTATTTAAAGTTATATTTTCAATGAAATTTTATTTTAAATAAATTGAAGGTAATTTTTTTTATAGAATCTCAAACAATTTTAGTCTAAAGCAGATATAGAGAATGGCCTCGGCCCAGGTGTGCAAACCTTAATATTTTCAAATTGAAGGGGGGGTCAAAGCTATTCACTTTTGAGATTCAATAAATAAAATATTTTTATGGCAAAAAAAGTGTCACAGATATAAGGTGTGGTTCAAATCCGGACTTAACAAATAAATTAATATCTTTTTCATTAGAATTCCGAGAACAATAAAATTTGAGTGCCATCAAATACATCAAATAAATTAAATACAATTTTTAAAACTTTTTTGATCTTCATTCTTAAGGTCACTTATCAGTGTCTGGAAAAGCTCTTTTGGCAGTTTTCGCAACTCTTCGTAAAATTTTTCAATCAATTTTTGAGTTTTTAGAGCAGTTGGCTATTTGCTTTAATTTACTTGAATTTACTTTAATTTACTTGAATTTACTTTAATTTACTTGAATTTACTTGAATTTTGTCCGTAAACGTTGATTTGATGGTAATTAAGGCATATTTATAACGTTGGGATCTTTGACATTTAGGTTGAGTGAAAAGGAGAAATTGAAGCTGAGTGGGTTTCCGGCACCACAACTTTACAAGTGATGCGTCATTCGTTCATAACAACAGTATGTACATTTAGATACCACCAAGACTACATCCAACCCGAACCTGACCACTTTTGGTCAATAAATATGTATGTTATTATGTTATTTAATCGAATATCAATCAAATATTGATCATAATTGATAAGGTTTGGGTCTGATGTGGTCATATATGGTAAAAATGAACCTTTCATTTATCTGAATCAAATTGTGTGCGCCGGGATAGGTTAAGGGGTAGGTTAAGGGGTAGGTTAAGGGGTAGGTTAAGGGGTAGGTTAAGGGGTAGGTCAAGCCAAGCATTACCCTCTGCGCACGTTTGAACTTGAATATGATGACTTGTTGTAGTTTTTGTGAATTTGTGGTAAACCATGTTGAGCAGGTATTTTTCACCATTTCAATCACGTTTGGCCGGTCACAAGAAAAAATCAAAATAGCCATTCGACTCGTCTTCATCAGCTAAACAGAGTCTAATGAGTCGTAAGTGTGTCTAATGAGAGATGCTCAAGTTTCAGATACAGTGCCAGAATCACAATAAATTAAGTTCGAGTTTTAGAGAAACTCGAGTAATTCATACGGGAAGGGATGGATGTAAGGACTATTCATATATTAATGCAAATATATTCATGCAAATACAACATACAAATGCACATGTAATTAAAGCACAGGCTATTTGTTTGAATGTAATAGAAAACAATGGTATGGCAATAGACTCTCCATGAGTTGTTTGGGTGCTTAATTGATTGATTGATTGGTTGGTTGTGGTACTAAACAGTAGCTCTCGAAAAACAATATAAAACATGCAATTCAATGATCTCGTTTTGTATTTTTGCAAAATATTTAATATTTGAACGTTAATCATATGGTAACGTTAACCCTATAGATTCGACCCTTATTTATAAAAAATTGGTTTACTTATCGTTTAATTTTGGAACCCTTTATACTGTTGATGGTGATAAAATGGTGAAAAAATGGTCATAAAACATAATTCAATACAATATTCCAAAAATAAGAATTCATTTTTATTTACTGAATACTAAAAATAATTTTTTTAAAAAGTTGTCTGAAACTAAAAATACAGTTTTCGATGTGAAAGAATTGAATTAAATAATTTGTTGGGTAACAATATTTCATTATAAAACATGTTAGAATTTTAAGTTACAATTTATGATAAGAGTTTTAATTAGAATTTTAAGTTACAAATTATGATAAAGAGCCGCTTTGAAAATAAAATAGACTAGAATTAATAATTCAAAGTGAAAATAGTTAGCGTGACATCAGTTACAATCATTATTCAACTTATAATTGTGTTCATAAGAAGCAAATTTTATAAATTAATGTATGTTACAAATGTTGGACGCATTCGAACAACTGATAGAATTGTGGACAAAGAAGAGAAAAGTATTTCAATGGAGACGACTGACTAGTAGGGACTTTGGGCCACATCTTTTTATTCACATTAATATCACGAGATCAGCGATCAATTAACCAATTTTTTAATTTTTTTTTGTTGGCGACACCGATCAAGTCCTACCTATTAATTAATCAATTGAATAATAGCTACCTTTTTATATTTTATGAGCTCTGAACAATCAGAACAACATCTATTAATATATATCTCATAATAATATATAATATAACTGTTAATAACAATAATTTTTGTATTTAATGTTGATTTCCATTTCTTTTTCAAGAAATAAAAAGTCACGCAATTAATTGTTTTAGTTTATGATTTGAAACATTTCCTCCAAAATCATAATCAATTATCAATAAAACAATTGATGCGAAAACTAAAGACATGTATTTACAAGAATAAAACAAATGAGTTGTTGAAATAAATGGATGTCCGGCATCGCATCGCATCACTAAATATACTTTTTAAACACTTAAGTTAGAGTACTCTTACTATTATATAAATACTTTTCTTACTTTTTTCAAATATTTTGTTCAGATAATTATAATAATTTTCAGTATTAATAATGCGATTGCAATACTGTTGTTGTGATTCAATGAGAACTTAAACTTCTGTACAATTTTTTCTTTGAAAGTCGATATAGTTCTGAAAGAATGACCGACTCTTTTCTGAGAAGTTTATTTTCAAAGGCGTCGATCCAACTCGGAATGGCTCTCTTCAAAGTCAAATACATTTCGAAAGTGGGAACCGAACACTTGTCGAGTTTGACTTCTCCTAAACGACGACACAATGTCTTCTCTTCAATATTAATATAGAGTATACAACCTCTGAGACCACACGGCTCTGTCTCAGCCATAGCAATGATGTCTTGTGCTATTTGTGAGGTCAGCATTTGTGGGATTAGAATCTCAGTGCAGTTCAACTTTTTTGCTTCTTTAGCCTCTTTTAGCGTAAACTCAATCGTCTTCGATATATAATTCACGTGTTCTTCACTTTCATAACTATTTATTGAAACGTTTACTGTTGTGAATGAAAATTAATTTCAATTAAATAATATTTTCAACTAAATCAGTCATTCTATTATTGATTAAAAATTTGGTAAAAAATATTTATGGTTTATATGAAGTACTTTGAGGTAAGTTAGAGTTGTCTCCACACCGACTGTTGCAACTTTTGGGGCAATAGTTAAGAAATGACCCAACACTTGAACAATTTTGAAATTGAGATATATATGAGATATATATGAGATATGTTTTGGTCATTTTCTTAGTGAAAGCTTTGGGCAGGACATGCACACAGACAGTTAGACAGACAGATACACAGACAGATAGACTAATCTATAAACTCATTGAATTACTTGACGAGTTAAAAATGATAAAATAAAATCTAAATAATGGTGAAACTGATGAAACAAAAATAAACTTTATCTAAAGGGATGTCAACTGTAAATAATAGAAGTTTTAGACATTTCTAAAAACAGGAAGAATTCAAATATAGAGGTAAAGGAAATGAAATGCAAAACATTTCTCTAAATATTATTCATTCAATTAATTAGTATAAATATTTGTTAAAATTTAACTCTATATCAGGGCTTCTCAACCCACTGAACCTACGGAGTAATTT
The DNA here is from genome assembly GCA_034696325.1 of Camisiidae sp. Taxonomy (NCBI): domain Eukaryota; kingdom Metazoa; phylum Arthropoda; class Arachnida; order Sarcoptiformes; family Camisiidae; species Camisiidae sp. The sequence goes on along the minus strand of JAQFZT010002318.1, from coordinate 2,143 downwards.
CTGGTCCTTTGTCTCATTTCCTATCATTAATCAATGGCATTGAATGCACACCAAAAAAGTTTTCATTTCACTCTTAAAAATCAATTTTGAAGAATTTTTTCATTTAGAAATAAGACTCAGTATATATGTCGGGTAACTCTGGTATTATATAAATGAAAAGACCTCCAAACTATTGCTTTTCATTATTTTTGCAACAATTCAAATCTTGAATAATATTGAAATTAGAGGGCCGGCCAGGGGGAGGGTATAGACAAAAATACCCCCCGATTCGACGATTTGAAAAAAGTGACCATATGGTCCCCCCTAAAATATTTTGCCAATTTTGCAAAAAGAAACCCTAAAATACAACCCCGTTCGCCGATCCAAGTTGGCCACTCCTCTTCAAATTAACATATTTTTTACAATTTTCAATTTTAGACAATTAAAAGAGGATTGGGATTAGGGTCGGAGGAATCGCACAGAAAAGTTAGAACCAAAACATTCCACTTATATAATTGTGAAATGCATTAAAATGCCATTACATCTTATATTGATTTGAAAGTTTGGACAACATTTTCAAATAATAGCTATTATTACATAAATTTAAGGTTTTACAAGTGGGTCAAGTGGTGGGGTGGGAGGGGTTGGACAACGAGCTAAAGTGTGGGCCAAAGGGTATTGGTTTGGACTGAACTGGTCTTAAATATATTGTTAAATCATTCAAATCTAAGGTCTTTATTGTTGCCATCAATTGAATAACAATTAAATATGAAAAACCATTAATTGATTTATGGAAAAATTAAAATTGAGATTCAATTTTTTAAAAACTAGAACTTTGTTCATATATAATAATAGGATATTAGAGAAGTAAAACCAATTAATTTTAGTGAAAATTCATATTAAAACAAGATTTAGGATTCTTTAGGATTCGACGTCTTCGATAAACACTAATAAAACAAATGAATGAAAAACTATTGTAATTACTTTGAATTCAAATTAAATTTAAACGAGTCAAATGAGTCATTTCAATATGAATTGAATGTTTAGTTTGTATTCATTCATGTATTGATTTATTAATATTTTTGTCAAATTTGATAAACAAATCATAAAAGGAAATCAATTATAATAAAGGAAATCATGAATGAGTTGAATGAGTCTTACCGTCAATATCTTTATTGACACTTCTTTTTTGCGATCGATTTAGTGTTTCATTAATTGTGTGATTAATAGTATTATTAATAGTATTATTAATAGTATCATTAATAGTATTATTAGCCAATTGTTGTTGAGAATAATGTCTAACCCTTTGATGAGTACTATTTTGATGTCCACTTACAATATCTCCCAATTTATTGACACATTTATTAAAATGAAAATTATTATTATTGTTTTGATGTCTATGAGATTCGTAATAATCATCGATTAAATAAGTTTTAGTCATAGTTAACATTTGACTCATTTGACACTTAATTAAATATTAATTGATATCTATTTTATAGATATATCTATAGAATGAATGTTCAGCTGATGTGTTAGCGATTCAAGTATTACATTAGTTCTCACTTTATATTTGTTGCACTTTAAATGATATGTTGTTCTGTCCAATGAGAGTCTGTCTCAAAACATACAAACCAATGGTAGAGCGCATAGCAACTCATCGCAACTCATTTCTAACACTCATTGACAAACTCTATTCAACTATAATAGCACTAACTCTATGCAAACTCTAAGCAGACTCTAACCAATGCTGTAACCAATGCTATAACCAATGCTATAACCAATGCTATAACCAATGCTATAACCAATTGTATGCATGACCTCTTATAAACTACAGCACAACAACTATTATAGTCATGTTGAAAGTGCCCAAACCCCTCCGGCCCAACCCGCCCGAACCCGACAGACTAAAAAAGTAATCTATAGATCCGTTGTTCTCAAGCATTTAACCCGATGTGCGGTACATGATGTACATGATGTACCATTAATCTAAATTTAGGTGAAAATTTTGGTCTACATATCTTAATCATATCTTCATTTTTATAGTTAATATCACATAATACAATACATTTTTTGATAAATCTAAAAATGTGAAGCATACCACTAAACACATACCACTACACACCCTTCCGCGTATCACTTAAAGGTACACTTAAAGGTACACTTA